>CAUYRH010028679.1:0-30343 GCA_963574655.1 Perodicticus potto | reverse complement strand
GTCCAACCTGTGGCCCACGAATTGCAAACTGATTTTGTGAGGAGAGTTTTTGCTTATCTGTGGTGTCGGATATCACAAAAAGTATGATGAACCCTTTTGCTAATCATTGTTCGTTAGTGTTTGTGTATTTAATGTGTGGCCGAAGACAACTCTTATTTTTCCAATGTGCAGCAAGGAAAATAAAAAAAAAAAGGTCGGGGCTTGGCGCCTGTGGCTCAACGGGCTCACGTACACCTCAGCTGGTGGGTTCGAATCCAGCCCAGGCCTGACAAACAACAATGACGGCTGCAACCAAAAAATGGCCGGGCGTTGTGGCGGGGGCCTGTAGTCCCAGCTACTTCGGAGGTGGAAGCAAGAGACTCACTTGAGCCCAGGAGTTAGAGGTTACTGTGAGCTGTGATGTCACCGCACTCTATCCAGGGTGACAGCTTGAGGCTCTGTCTCAAAAAAAAAAAAAAAAAAAGGTCGGATTCTTTCTTGTAATCAGCATTGACTACAACTGTGCCTTGAGCCAGCTGTAGCATATGGAGTTTGTTTTTATGGACTGTTACTTCAGACTAACCCCGGTGATACTGACTTGGTAGTGTGACTTCCCAAGCCTCCTGGGAATGTGGAGCTGGCTAATTTCCACCCATGCCTTAAGTCTCGGTAAACATCATCACTCCTTGGTCCCCAAAGCTAGCAGGGTAGGGGACCAGAGTGCCTTCACGACAGTGTCAGATTGTATTGGAATTGCCTCTTCATTGTTGTGGCGTCATTGCCTTGTATACTGGCCCACAGAAGGTGCTTAACAAATGCTTATGTAATGAATGAATGAACAAAAGCAAGAGAGAAATGGGTTTGGCACAAAATGGGTGTATTAAGACCTATAGGAGGCTCAGCCCCTGTAGCTCAGTGGTGAGGGTGCCAGCCACATATACCGGAGCTGGTGGGTTCAATCCCGGCCCAGGCCTGCCAAACAGTAATGACAACTACAACCAAAAACTAGCTGGGCATTATGGTGGGCGCCTGTGGTCCCAGCTGCTTGGGGGGCAGAGGTAAGAGAACCGCTTAAGCCCAAGAGTTTGAGGTTGCTTGTGAGCTGGCACTCTACCGAGGGTGATTTAGTAAGAGTCTGTCTCAAAAATAAAAAATAAAAAGACCTGTAGGGGCCGGGCGCAGTGGCTCACATCTGTAATCCTAGCACTCCGGGAGGCCAGGGCAGGTGGATTGCTTAGACTCACAAGTTTGAGACCAGCCTAGGCAAGAGCGAGACCCTGTCTCTATTAAAAATAGAAGAACTAGCTGGACATGGTTGTGCATGCCTATAGTCCCAGCTAATTGGGAGGCTGAGGCAAGAGGATCTCTTGTGTCCCAGAGTTTGAGGTTGCTGTGAGCTATGATGAGGCCATGGCACTCTACCCAGGGCGACAGAGTCAGACTCTGTCTCAAAAAAAAAAAAAAGAGAGAGAGAGAAAGAGAGAGATCCTACCTATAGGATCCCAGGATGTATTAAGAACTTACCCCTTTCTGGCTAATGAGGTAGTGAGTGATTTTATTTTCTTCCTTCCATGCTTCTCCCCCGCCCCCCGCCCACTTAAGTATTTTCTAAAACTTATGCAATCAACATATTTATTTTACAATAATGTAAGAAAAACATGACCCGTTCATTTTATTGCTGCTGTAAAGAATAAATTTTGCATTTTCCTTGCAACGATGAGACATTGAACTCGAGGGTTTTTCTTTGGCTATATTGCAGCATTTCAAGGATTTTTAGCCAATTAAGACGGATGTGTGTGAACGAAATGGCTAAAACGTAAGTCTGCAAAAGTAGACAGAATAACACATGACATTTAAAAGGGAGCAAAAACACTCTGCAGGGACTGAATGCTATGTATCATGGAAAAATGAATGAATTTTGACACATCCTCGTTACAAATATGAAATTAAGGTGGACGTGTCCTTGAACGCAGCAGCTGAAAGTGCTCAATGTAGAAGTGGGGAGGCCTCCCATGCGTGCTGTGTGTGGCCATTGGGGTGGCTGTGCTGGGTGTTCCTTTCATTCTGGTCCTCAAGCGTGAACCTCCCACCCCATCTGTGGACAGGTGACCCCTGCCTGAAGGAAAATGTTCTTCCCCAGACTGGGCATAGCTGCATGTGAGATGGGTCCGCAGACAGAAAGAACTTGCTGGAAGTTTTATGTCTGGTAGAAGAAAAAGAGCAGCCTGTTTATCTCTGGGTCTTATTCTTCTGGGTCTAGACTTCCAGGAATTGAAATGTTTAGGAAACTGCTTCCGCCCCTGGCCAGTTCCTTCTCACACAGCTCCTTTTCTGGTTACCATATTCTCCGGCCTACTGGTGTCAAACAAGCATGTTTTAAATTCATGGATTTGGGGGTAGGGGAGGAATTCCAACAGGACACAGTAGGGAGGGCTTGTCTGTCTCTCTCAATGTGGGGGGGCCTCCACTGAGATGTCTCCAGGATGCTGGGTTTGATTCACCCGAAGGCTCCTTTGCTGATTTGTCTGGCAGTTCTGTTGGCCATTGGTTCTTTCAGCCTGGGTTCATTTGGGCTTCCTCAGAGCACCGTGGCTTGGCTTCTCCAAGGAAAATATCCCCAAAGGGACGTGTATCTTTTTTTGTTTTTTTGTTTTGTTTTGTTTTGTTTTTTTGAGACAGAGTCTTACTCTGTCAGCCTGGTAGAGAGAGTGCCTTGGCATCATGGCTCACAGCAACCTCAAATTTTGGGGCTTGAGGAGTCTTCTTTCTCACCCTCCTGAGTAGCTGGGACTAGAGGTGTGCACTGCCACAGCTGGCTAGTTTTTTTGTTTTTTTTCTTTTCAATATTTAGGAGAGACTGGATCTTGCTCTTGCTCAGGCTGGCCTCGAACCCCTAAACTCAAGCAATCCACCTGCCTCAGCCTCCCAGAGTGCTAGGATTACAGGGGTCAGCCACTGTGCCAGACAACAGAACATGTATCTTTTTGATGACCTGTTCTTGGGAGTCACAGGAGACCACTGCTGCTGGGGAGAGCAGTCACAACCTTTGCCCTGACTCGAGGGGGTGAGAACAAGCGTGGATATCACATCGTAAGCGCATGTTGATTGGGAGTTTTGTGATCATTTAGGAGATCCCCTGCTCAAAGGTCTCCAAGGGCATTCCGTTCTATGCTGAAGAAGCAGACTGAGAAGCCCCTCTGGCCTACTTTCCTATCCTGGTCTACTACCCCTGATGGCTGTTCCTTGAAGGCCAGCAATAGCCCTCTCTTTCTTAGCTACAGCCGGCCTGATACTATGTCTTCCTCCCTGGTCCATCCCACCCTGCCTGGCCCATCCCACCCTGCCTGGTGCATCCCATCTCACCTGGTCCATCCCACCCTTCCTGGTCCATCCCACCCTGCCTGGTCCATCCCACCCTGCATGGTCACCCAACAGAGATGTTAAATTACAAACAATGCTGCAGGCGTACAGCTCAGAGAGCTGGCTGAGAGCTGCTGTTCATCTCCGCATTCTTGGTTCCCTTCTGCTGTCCCCTAGGATCTACAAACCTCCATCTCATGCTTCAGCCTTGACTGAATCATGCCAGGGGGTGTTGCAGGAGAGAGGGGGGTCCTCAGGAATCCCGTAGGAGGGCATTAGGTGGGAAGCAATGCCCTCTTGTAGTTAGCATGCTGGTGGCCATGATGGATCCCAAAAGAACGTCACATCTGGGAACAGGAGTTTAGGGACTTACTGCCCATTCCTATCTGGAGATTCACTGAGATTTGTTTTGCATTTTTACCCTCAGGAAATCTGGGTTTTATCAGTATTATTGAAGGATGGTTTTTTATTACAGTTGGCAAGAAAGGGGAAGACCCCTTCACACAAATATACTACTTGCAAAGAAACGTTGTGTCATATAGAAAATGATGCAAATGTGAAAATGTGACTTTTGTGTAGCTGTCACCAGGCAAATTGACTTAGGGCAACTGTAACTTACCTTTGGCTTATAACTTCCATTAATAAAATCTGTATCATTAAGCCCTGATCTCACTGCTAATTGTCTTCCCTTCACTCCCTCTGCCGTGGCCCCTTCCTTGGCCTCTGCCATTCTTCAAAGCCATGTGGAATGCCCCTCCTCAGGGCCTTTGCACTGACCGTTCTCCACCCCAAGCACTCTCTCACCTTGGGGGTTTTCTTGGCTCATCTTTTCCACAAGGCCTTCTCTGACCAACCTATTTAAAATTGCAACCTTCCTGCCATAGTAGGCCCTGTCCTCACTCCAAATGACTTAGCTCCTTTTAATATAATATGTTAATAATTATTATTTTCACTAATTGTCTGACTGCTCTCACCAGAGGTCACACTCTAGGAGGGCAGGAATTTGTGTCTATTTTCTTCACTGCTGCAACCCCAGCTCCTAGGATGGAGCCTGGATCATAGTAGGTACTCAATAAATACTTGTCACACAAACGAATAAACAACTCTGTTAATTGTCTTTTATTCTGGACATATAGCAAACAGTTTTGACAGTTTTGATGATCAACACCAGCAGCCTATAACATAGTTCCTGTGGTCTATCTTACAGAGGGGGAAACTGGAGCTCAGAGAGGCCAAGTAACTTGCTTAGGGACACTCAGCTCCTACCTGGCTGAGTGTCAAATAGAATTCAAATGAGTCTGACATGAAGATCAATGTACCCTGAAGTTTTGCTTCCTCTCCTATTGATGCAAACACCCCAAAGAGACCCAGCCCTTTTTGATGGCTGTATGAATTCAGGCAAGATGAAAGAGAAGCAGAAATACAATTTCAGGGACAGGAAATCCAGTCTGGGCAGAAAGTGCAAGGTCGTGCAGGCTGTGCAGCCAGAGGGTTCCTGTGGAAGTTTTGGGTGAAGCACTGATGGGAAGTCATGGACTTCAACTTCAGGATAGTCTTGTATGTAGCAGTCTGCTCTGTAGGAAATGGGAAGAAAACTCTCCCTGGGTTTTATGCTGATCAGATTTACCCAAGAAAACATGTCTCTGCCACATCTCACATGTGCAGTAGTGATGGTAAACGATTGCATGCATCGTGATGATGACAGATGGGGACTCACATGAGACGTTGTAAACTAAATCTCACCATCTGACTGCCCAGAGTTGGGTCTTGGGAGGGATTCAAAACAAGAGGCCAAAAGATTCTGGCCTGATGCCATGGGGTTCCCTCCAGCAGCTTAGAAATAAGGGAACTGAGAAATTCCAGTTCTGAATGGGGTCTTTAGGCACCCAGGGCCTGAGCAAAGGAGGGCAGTGGTGTAGATGATCTGTGGTTGTCAAAGAGAGGCCTTGGACCAGCAGACACCTGCGGGAGATGGCTTCTCCCTTCTCGCACCCAGTGCTGATTCTGGGGCCCACCAATCTGTGTTTTAACAAGGCTTTCAGGTGGTTCTGGAGTTTGACCATCCCCTGCAAAGATCAATGTGAAAATAAGGCCTCTGGTTCCTTTGATAATGTTTGTACCCCAGTAGCTGTGCTGTAGGACTTAGAGTCAGATCTGGGTTTGAACACAAAAGGAGTTAATGTCTCTGAGCCTCAGTTTCCCTCTCTGTAACATGGGACTACAAGAATCCCTGCTGTCTAGGATAAAAATTATCAAAATTAAATGTGTGTGAAGTCCCTGGCACACAGTAGGTACTCGTCAATGGAAAGAATCCAGACTCTGTAAAATAACTTGAAGAGGTTTATTCTGGGCTGAATATGTGTGACCATGGCCTGGGAAGCCATGTTCCAAGAAGTTTTGAGCAAATGGTCCCACTCTGGTTGGGTTAAAGTTTGGTTGTGTGCCTGTTAGAGAGACACATGTAAAATCATGGGGACACTGCTTCTTTGCTTGCTGTACCTTCTGGAGGCCACCCCACTCCTGAGCTCCTGGCCGCCTTTCATCCTCAAAGCCAACAACAAAGCATCTTACCAACCCTGCTACTGTCTATGTATCTCTTTCTCACAATGCCCCTCTCTTCCATTTTTAAGAACACTTGTGACTACCCTGGGTTCACTGGATATTATAGGATCCTCTCTCTATATGAAAGCTACTGTAGAAAGCTGCAGGTTCATCTGCAATCTGAACTCCTCCTTGGCATGGAAGGTGAGATATTCACGGGCACCGGCGGTTAGGACACAGGCATCTTTGGGACAAGGATCTTCTTCTGCCTTGTGCAGGTATAAAGTGTACCTGGCCTCACCTGGTTCACGTGGTACCTTCAGTGGGTACTCTAGGCAGGGTTCCATGACCGGGAAATCTACGTGCCCCTCCTGGGATGGGGACAGAACAGAGCACGCGTCTCCTTCATGTGCCTTCTGAGAGCTTGGCCAGCTCTAGCAAGCATTCGGTGATGCTGAGCAGGCTAAGTGTGGTCGCTCAGTTCTCTCTTCCTCTTCTTACAAAGCCCCGCATCTCACTCCATCCGTTCATTAATCATCAGCCCTTGACCCCCCCAATACTGCCACATTGGGAACTGAATTTCAACATGGCTTTTGAAGGAGACAAATATTGAAATGACAGCAGTTCCTGTGCTTTAAGTTAATGAACTCCTGATTCTGAAGGGGAAGGGGGCAGAGTGTCCCTTGGTGGTGGTTAATCATATGTGTTGTCTGTTTCTTTGAGGAACCCTGGCTGATCTGGTCCTGGAAAGAGCACTGGGCTGACAGTCAGCAGCCCTGGTCCTGCCTCTGTCCCCTCCTGGAAGGCTCTGTCTAGTGCTGGCGTTCTAACATTCTTTAGCTTCGCTTGACTAGTGTTGGAGAGAAACTATTCAAGAGGGAGAGACCAGCATGAGAAAAAGTGACTGTCCTTTTACTCAGGGACAGCCGTTCTCCAGTGCTGGAGGCAGTTCTCACCTGTTACAAAAGACAGAGATGGATCAGACTGTCAGAGCAGAGCCTTTTTTCTATTGCATGCAAAAGGCAAACAGAATGACATGCGGCTGGCTGGGAGCCCAGTGCTGCCCGAGGCTTTGCAGAAGAGGTGGCAGCTCCAGCTTCCCCAGAATCCTTTTCTGGTCTGATCCACACTGGAGTAGGGAGAGGCAGGCTCCCAGCTCCATGCAGGATCTGTGTTCCAAACTTTATTTGTCCAGTCTGGTGGCCAAGAGCCTTGGGCTCATTTTATTGCTTAGATAAGGAGATCAAGCTGGATAGTGAATTCCAGGTTCTCAAATCACAGGCAGGCATTTCCTTGCTAGTTTTCTAGAGCCTGGCAAAGGGCTGAGTTGTGCACTAACCAGCTTCATACAGTCTCAGCTTCCTTTTCTGAAGTATGGAGTTGGTGTGGTATCCAAGTCTTAGAGGTCATGTACATACTTGCATTAAGATTTACCCCCTCTTTTTGGTTTAAACTCTGGAGGAAGAATAAAAAATTGAAATTAGATAGGAGAGTAGAAAGTTTTCTTTCTGATTGGCTGAGTGCAGGCACCAACATCTACTTGGGTTATTTATAGAGAGAAGACTTTGGAGAGGGGACTTCAAGAGATGGTCAGTGGAATATAATCTTCAAGATGAACTTGCTGTAAGGAAGCCTGACAACATTCTGAAGCTTTTGGGTGGTTCACAAGGAGAAATTATGTCTAGTAAAATTCCGGAGAACAAAAACAAAGAAATAGGCTAAAAAAGGCTGAGAGCCAGGAAATTCTAGTTAGAAAGACAAGCCAACTGGCCTGTAGCTGGCCAGCTTGGACATGGATCCTTATATATGTTGAAATCTTGTCCTAAATTCTGTTTATTCCAGTAAGAACTTTGTTTTGTTTTGATAAAAAATTAGGGATTTAGTATTAAAAGGTTCAAACGATGGTGCCCAGAGATGAGGTCACACTGGTGTTCAGGCCAGGTTTATTGACAGGGGGGATGACCTGCCTGGGCGGGGCAAAGATGATGTTTGCCCCCTGGGGCAGTTAGAGACCACTTATATGGGGGCCTTGGTAAGTAGGCGAATTCCACAACTTGCCTGTCAGGTTAAAGTATTTTTGGGCAAACTTCTCAGGGGTGGGCTAATCAGATCCTTTGTGTTAGGAGGCGAGGAAGAGGAGGAAGAGGGGAAGGGGTTTGTGTGTGGCTGTGTTAGGCCCCCAACAAGTATTCTATGTTTTTTGACAGTTTTCCATTCCTTCATTTCTCCTCCCTCTCAGCCCAACATATTTGCTATGGCCTGCGATCTTGCTATTGTTGCAAAAATGGGTCAATTTAGAAGGCCACAGTTGCACTTAATGTATATGAAATTTGGTTTTATCGAGTGAATACCATCTCCAGTAAGGGTAATGGTTACAATCCACAAGGTTAGAAGGCTGTTTTGCTCTGATGCTTTATTCTTTTTTATTCGATGGAGTAAAATAAAAAAAGGTAATGGAATAGAAAATTTAGTGTAAAAGCCTATTGACATGATCTCTGTAGTTTCAGAGATTTCCCAAGTGCTAAATATATGTCACCTGGGATCTTGATAAAAATACAGACATCTGGTTTTTCTTCCTGGATATTCTGATTTAGTGGCACCTGGATGAGGCCTAGTGATCTGTGTTCTTAAAGCCCTCCCTCAGCTGGATTGGCTGTGCCGCCACTAGGTTTGGGAACTCTAGGTTTATATTGTCAGCTATTATGCAGGTGGCATATCCAACTGAGGGCACACATACCCTGCAAGAAGAGGAGAGAAGCCACTGGACTTTAGCTCCCTGGTATCACATCAATAAAATATCAGGAACATCCCAGATGGAAACCAGCAACATGGGAAAGGAAGAGGTGAATGGACAAGAATTCTGTGATGATGACTAAACTATGGGATTCTCAGATGGTGGAACTTCCTTCCTTCCTTCCTTCCTTCCTTCCTTCCTCCCTCCCTCCTTCCCTCCCTCCCTCCCTCCCTTTCTCTCTTTCTTTCGACAAGTTCTCACTTCCTCGCCCTTGGTAGAGTGCTGAGGCATCATAGCTCACAGCAACCTCAAACTCTTGGGCTCAAGCGATTCTCTTGCCTCAGCCTCCTGAGCAGCTGGGACTACAGGTGCCCACCACAATGCCTGGCTATTTTTTAGAGACAGGGTCTCTCTCTGGCTCAGGCTGGTCTTGTACCACTCAAGCAATCCACTTGCCTTGTCCTCCCGGAGTGTTAGGTTTACAGCGTAAAAACATTATTCCCTAGCCAAAACATTATTTCTGGTGTGGTGTGTGTGAGGGCATGTTTGGAAGCGATTGGCATTTGCATCAGTAGACTTAGCAAAGATCTGCCCTCACCACTAGGGGTAGACATCAGCCAGCTCATTGAGGGCTTGATCAAGAAGGGCAAATTCCCTCTCCTTTTCAGCTGGGACGTCCGTCTTCTGCCCTTAGACATCAGAGCTTCTGGTTCTTGGGCTTTCAGATTCCCAGACTTACACCAGCAGCCCCCAGATAAGCCTCCCCAGTTTTCAGGCCTTTAGCCATGGAGTGAGAGTTAAGCTGTTGGCTTCTCTCGTTCTCAGTCTTTCTAACTTAGACTGAATTACACCACCAGCTTTCCTGGTTTACCAGCTTGCTGACAGCGGATCATGGGACTGTTTTGCCCTTGATAATCATGTGAGCCAATTCCCATAATAAATCTTACATGTCTCCCTATATCCTATTGGTTCTGTTTCTCTGGAGAAGCCTGAATAATGCAAACCCTGTCTGGGAGGGATTAAGAGTTCTGTACATCATCCAGATGGAGATGTCCCCATGGGCAGGTAGAGACAAGAGTCTGGAGCTTCATGAGTGTTGAGCTCACCGATGATGATGTGTGATGAAGCAAGAGGGGAGATGCAGGTAAAATTCCACATCTCGGACCAGATCAAAGAGTCACCGGGGGAGATGGAGACATGGGAACTGAGAAACAGAATGTCACAAGTGACCTTTAAGGGGAAGCTTGATAAGCTTTCAAGGAGAAGAAATCAGATGCAAAGAGATACCACGCTGGTGCATCCAGATCACTTATAAGGACAGCAGGGTAAGGAAGGAAGAAATAATATTTTGAGGAAGTTGAAAGACAGTTGTTTTAGGTTTATGGGTAGAGTGAGAGGAGAGGATGATATGATAGACACAAGAGAAAATAATTGAGGAACAGTGTTTCAAAGATGGTTTAAGTCAGGGTTCTAGTGGGAAACAATCCCATTCAAACGGATAAATCAGTTTAATAAAGGGACTATTCTTAGAATTGTGGTTAGGGTCAAGAGAATCAAGAAGGATATTGAGGCACCCAGAGACTGGTAACAGCTCGAAGCTGTTACCATCCATGGGTTTGAGAGGGTGAGAGGAAGGAGTAGGGTGCTGGAACCCCTTTGGGGCAGACAGAGAAAAGGTGTGTGGTCATAGAGGAACACAGCCACACCCAAACCTGGCTTGTGGGGAGGGAGCTTGGGAGGCAATCTCTCTCCTCCTATCTTCTGGTCTCTTGCAAGTGCCTCCCCTTGACTGAACCCAACTAATAACTGTAGTGTAATTTGGTGTCAAGAATAACAACCTAATACCCGTAACCTGTGAATATGTTACTTTATATGGTAAAAGGAACTTTGCAGATGTATCTTGGGATGGGGAGATTGAACTGGATTTTCCGGGTGGCCCCAGGTACTCACATTATGAGAAAGAGGGAGGGAAAAGAGGGAGAGGCAAAGAAGGAGATGTGACAAATGGAAGTAGCCAAAAGGATGTCAGTGATCTCTAGAATTTGGAAGAGGAAATGAATGGGTTCTCCAGAAAGAATCCTCCTCAAGAACCTCTAGGGGCCAGCTCTGCTAACACATTGGTTTTTGAACTCCTAAGTCTGATGCTGACTCATAAGACTTGGACTTTTGACCTCCGGAATGCTAAGAATAAATTAGTGTTCTTTTAAGCCACTTAGTTTGTGGTCATTTGTTACAGCAGTCACAGGACAGTAATTCAGTAAGAAAGCCCTGTAATGTGGTTCTCGGAGTCAGCTTCTGGGAGCATGCAGTAGAATGGGGTGCAAGGGCAGACAGAATAAAAACAGATGCCAACATTAAGAAGTCAGAAGACTTCTCTGGGAGAGCCGTATTTCCTCTGCCAATGGTTAGTGTGAAGAGCAAAGGGACTAGTGGGTGAGGAAATTACTTTGATTATCATGGGGATGTGTTTGATTTTGGCACAGAGGAGGTGAGGGGAAGGCTGGGGTGAAACTGGAATGAAAGGCCAAAGCATGGCCTGGTGAGGGTTCCACCTGTGCCCCTCGCTACTGGAATTCCCATTCGCATTCTCATGGCTTCGCAGGAGTTCCGGATTTTTGCTTAGGCTCCTTTTCTTCTAACCGCCCGCCAATTGGTTGGCTGCGGCACCATCTCACTTCCTCCCACGGTGGGCGTGAGACCTAGACCTGCACCAATCGGCCTTGCTCTATTTTTCAGACCAAGCCATTGGTTGAAGCATGAGCATGTGACCCGAGTGGGTCCAATCAGAGCGAAACTCAGGACTTGCTGAGGAACTTCCGGAAGTTCTCTCTCTCTTTTTTATCTGCTTGACTTGAACCTGGGGGGGATGAGAGGAGAAAATCTTGTCTGAGCTTAAGCCAGAAGAAAGCAGAAGAAAAAGGTGGAGAGAAGTCGGTGCAGGTGTCCGAGTCTCGGAAACCAGCCACGCCCCAGTCTGCCGTAGTCCGGGACGTCCCCTTTCTGCTCAGGCATTTTGAGTTTAGGCCTCTGCTCGGGACCAACCCGGCCCCTTGCTTGGTCTCTTTTGATCTCATTGTGCATTGAACATTGCCTGTGGCCTCACCAACATTTGTCAAGGGTGTAACATCCTCACAAAGACTCAAGAAGCAAATTCCCTTTTTAGGGGTGAGTAAATATAGAACTAGCCATTGCCAGAGGCCAATATGTTAGATAAATGACCACGCATCAGAGAATGATTTTCCTCATTATTATACCAAACCAAGAAGCATTTTATAGTCTTTTACCCTTTGCAAAGATTTTCAACATGGGATTTGGGGCACCCACCCACTGGGTAGTCAAAAACCTGCATGTAACTTTTGACTCCCCCAAAACTTAACTACTTAATAGCCTACCGTTGACCAGAAGCTTTACTGATAAGATATCAGTGGATGAACACACATTTTGTATGTTGTGTGTATTATACCACGTATACTCTATTCCTGTAATAAAGTAAGCTAGAGAAAAGAAAGTGTTACTAAGAAAGTCCTAAGGAAGAGAAAATATGTTGGCTATATATTAAGTGGAAGGGAATCATCATAAAGGTCTTCAACCTCACTCTTCTCACACTGAGTGGGCTGAGGAGAAGGAGAAGAGGAAAGGTTGGTCTTTCTGAGTCAGGAGTGGCAGAGGCAGAGGGAAATCCATGTGTAAGTGGACCTGCACAGTTCAATGTCATACCCGTGATCTTCAAGGTTCAACTGTATGTCTCTGATCAAATCAACCCAGGTTAAAGCCACCCCAATAGGTGTGTATCGTAATCCCTATTCTCTGGATTTGGAAATTGAATCTCCGTGAGGTTAAAGTAGGTTCACCCATGTTCTCTAGTTAAAGAGGCTCAGAGATGGAGTTGGATCCTGGGTTTCTGTGATTTCAAAACCCCATGTAGTTCACATTACACCATGCTGGCAGGATGAGGAAGTTTGTGACGTGTTGTTTGGTTGTTGGCTCAGAGATCCTTTTACTTTTTGCTGCTAAAGCCATCTCCGTGACTTCCTTGGACCACTGAATAAGAGCCATAGAAACATTGACGTTGTCCTTGATGGAAAGTAGTGTCAGGAGTTGAGAGATTACCAACCTGGTCTTCCTCCCTCATCTTTCACCAGGTCCTGTTGCTTCTGCTTCTTAAACAGTTCTGTGGTCACCGAATTTGCTTCATCAAGCTTCTATCCTTGTTTGCCTGGACCATGGCTGTCACCTCTTCACAGATCTCTTTGTTTTCACTTTTATTAACTTCAGCCCATTCTCCGCAGTGCATGGGAGTGAAAGAAACGTAAGTTGGATCATGGCCTTTCTGTACTCAAGACCTTTCAATGATCCCATCTTCTTTTGGGATACAAATTTTTGGGGGTTGTGCATGGTTGGGGGTGTTCATGGTGTTGTGGTCTGTCTACCTCAGAAATCACATCTCCCTCGCTCATCTCTGTCAGCTATCCTGGTCTTATCCCAGATCCTCCAGTGTCATTATCCCTTTAGTTTCAAAGCCTAGTTCCTCACCTGGGATGCTCTAACCATCCCTCATTTCTGTCCTCTACTTTATCCTGCCTACCCTTTCATCTCCACCTTTTCCGTTCACCAGAGGAGTTCCCTGATAGGGAACCCCTCCCTCCCTCCCTCTCTTCCTTCCTTCCTTCTCTCCTTTCCCCTTCCCTAACCTCCCCCCTCACTTCCCTCCCTCCCTCCCTTCCTGCCTTCCCACTTACTGTTCGTAGTGATATGTTTGTGTAGTCATTAACCTTTATCTCTCCCACCTAGACTTTGTAAGCTCCATGAAGACAGGGAATGTGTGTGTTGGCTGCTTGTGGTGGTTATTGGTTGACTGCTTTACCCATTTCTATCACCCCCTTTCCCTTCCTAAGAGCATCCATGCCTTCCTTTGTGGAATCAACTCTATCCTTCTGTGTAACAAGTACATGTATGAGATTGAGGGGGTGCTGACAGCTGGAGAGCAATTCAACCCTAAGCTAGTCCCCAGGTCATCTGTCAAGCTATACTTGGTTTGTCTTTTCAGTGGGGAGTTTTAGACCTTTATTGGATGGTTGAGGTAGTGTCTTCTGATCGGACTGCAGCCATGTTGCCACTACGAAGGTACTTGCCTTAGGACAGAACTGAAGAAGGCATTGCTGTGAACATTGCTAAGAACCAAGGCAGGGGGATTCTTACTCCTTAATGAGGTTACATTAAAGGTAGTGCTTCAGTTGAAAGCCTTCAAAGTTAGTTCAGGTTGTTTATAGGATGGAAGTATTTTCTATAGGTGTGGGAACAGACTGCTGCTATTCTTTATCTTTGGCAGCCTCCTCCTCAAGTGACCTTTGTCTACCTTTATTGCAAGGGTCCTGCTGGGAGATTTTTCACTCTTTCCCTTGTCCACACTTTGCAATGCCTTTAGTGTGGTTGGAGTGCATTTCCCCAATTCTTGACCATGGGACTTGCTCTGGCCAATGGTATAAGTGTGCAAGTGACCTTAAGAGGTCACTCATATGTTTCCACTTTCTGTCTTGCTCTTCTGCCATTGCCATGAGGGGAATATGCCCTTGATGGCCAGGTGGCCCAAGGAGGAAGCTGAGAGATATGTGAAGCAGAGGTGCTTCCAGCTGACTGGTAGACATGTGAGTGATAACAAGTGATTGTTGTTTTAAGCCACTGAGTTGTGGGATGTTCAGGTTATGTGTTACACAGCAATAGCTGCCTGATACACTCCTCTGTGAAGACAATTTCCCACTGGGCACAGCCACTTCTGCTGGGGTACTGTGGTTTGAGGCCAGCTGTGAGTGTGGTCATGTGGGACTGCTTGTAACCAGTTTCCCAGTTTTTCTTGAACATGGCTCCTTCCATTCCTGGCCGTTTCCCTTCCTTTCATGAAGGCTGAAAACTGTCTCCTAATGTGGGGCAAGAAGACAGTCACCATGGCAACCCCTCTAGCCACGTGGTTGGGAACACCTGACTGCAGGCATCAACAGCAGATCTAAATAGTCAAACAGCCAGCCTCCGTGTGACAGTTCAGGTCTCTGAGATGCAGGAAAAAGCAGGATGAGCCTCCAGATTGTACACAGGTCTCATGCCAGTGAGAGGAGAGTGAGAAGAAAGGGGATTGGGCAGGGAGAGCCTCAGACCATAGCACAAGCCTGAGAACATTTTGCCTAAACTGAGGAGGAGTCCTCAAGCCACATCAGCCTTCAAGGAGCCCCATATCCTGTGGGAAGGGGCTGGCACCGTGTTGTGCTGTGCTCAGGGTGAATGTCAGTCAACTGTGTTCCTGCAGCGGGAAGGTCTGTGTGATGCCTTTTTGGGTCCACCATACTCTAAATCTCAGAGTTCCCTGGGTAGAGAACTGTGTTTAAATACTGAGTTGAGAGAATGGGGAGGGCGAGGGGCCAAAATATGACCTCCCACAGACAGAGTTTGGCCTTTTTAGAAGATATTCATATGGAGCAGACATCCGGAATACCTGTCTTAGGAACAGACCCAAGATTTAGTGTCTAAATGCAGAATACTAACCAGATCGCTTTGGAGCAGGTCACAGCTCCTGTGCTTCACCAAAATGGTGCTGATTGTCAGAGGTTTTTTATTTCTTGAGACAGAGTCTCATTCTGTTGTTCGACTAGAGTGCTGTGATGTCATCATAGCTCATACCCCCTGGGTTCAAGTGCTCCTCCTGCCTCAGCCTTTCAAGTAGCTGGAACTACAGGAACACTACAGGTCTGTGTATAGGGGGATCTCCCAGGACTCAGCTGAGGCACCCCAGCTCCATGCGGCCATTCTCTTGTCTTATCTCCTTGAGTCTTGAGATTTGAAGGTCATTGAAGTTGTTTTTCTATCCATGTTAGACCAGTTCATGCAAATCCATGTGCCAGTCTTCTCACCATCTCTTCTCTAAATAGTTTGGTAGCCAGGTGTTGTGATGGGCACCTGTAGTCCTAGCTACTCAGGAGACTGAGGCAAGAGGATTGCTGGAGCCCACGTATTTGAGATTGCCGTGATCTATGACAGCATGGCACTCTAGACTGGGCAACACAGTGAGACTCTGTCTCAAAAAAAACAAATAGGCCTGGAGGGTGGAGGTTTTGGTCTGAGGGTGTGGATTTTCAGTTGAGCGGGATGACTCAGTTCTGGAGGTCTCATGTGTGGCCCTGTGAGTACAGTTAATGATACGGGCGCCGTACACTTAAAATGTGCTAAGAGAGTAGATCTTAAATACTCTCATCACACACACAAATGTAACTATGTGAGGTGATGTAATGTTAATTAGCTTGATCATGGTAGTCATTTCACGATGCCTATGTATATCAAAACATTACGTTGTAAACTTTCAACATACACAATTTTTATGTGTCAATTATACTCAAAAAAACTGGAAAGAGAAAGAAAATCAGGAAAAAAATCAAGTTTTTCTCATTGCTAAAAAGAGAGAGAGACAGAAAGAGAAAGAAAATAGACTTCAAAGAAGTCTCCAGCCCAAGGTCATCTACTGATCTTGATAAGGACCCTGTGCCAGGGGCCCCCAGCTGAGCCCAAGGAAAAGACCCCATGTTTAAAATGCTGAGTAAAGGTTGAGGGCGCCTTTGGCTCTCTGGTCTTCCTCCCCACTGCAGGGTAGCTGGGGACTAGCCCTTCGTGAGCTCTACAGCCCAGTGTGTGTGTGGGTTACAAACAGCTCACAGGCAGAGCAGGCCTAATGCACACAGGGCTGGTTATTAAAGGCTCCCAGATGCCGGGGCGCACAGAACAGAGTGCACTTGGCAGGATGCTGTGGAATCTCGTTTACCGGATCCATTATCTGAATTAGCAACAATCTGAAATTATGACCATGAGACAGAAATAAAAGACAAGCGTGTTGGCAATCTTCCTCACCCCTGCTTGTCTGTGTTGTGGGCATTGTGAAGGCCTCGCCTACCTTTCCTCATCTTTCAGACTCATTTAATTAAACTTAATTAGTTCTTCTGGGCCCCCGAAAAGGAAGATGGGAGCTGGCATTTACTATGTGCTAGTCAGTGCATCAGGCGTTTTAATCTGGGCAGCCACACACAGCAGTTCAGTTTGCATTTGATCCTCCCCGCGGCCCGACACAGAAAGTATTATTATCTACATCCTGTGAGTGGGGAGACGCTATGTGGCTTAGTGCGACTGGGTGACCTGCAGTCCCTTAGTTAGAGTGAGTAGTCCTCTGTCCATCTGTGCTCCTATCTGGTGATCCATTCTTCCATGCATCCATCCACTGGTCTGTCTGTCCATCCATCCATCTGTGTCCTGCTTATTCGGCAATTACTGATCAGATCTCACATGCTCTGTGCTGGGCTCTGGGGTATCATTGAGGCAAGAGACTCTTGGTCTTCTGCCCTCATGGAGCTCACGGTCTAGTGGGATGAGTGCCCTGACCTCCCTGGGCCCTCTGGGTAGGATGTCTTAGTCAGCTTCTTATCCACAACCTTGGACTTGAGTGTCTGGAGGAACTTGGGGTTTATCAGTGGCACATGAGTGACCCTTGCCCCTCTGGAGGGGATGTGTTTTAGGGTGAACACCTGTCTTAGTTGCCTGAGACTGAGGAGTCTCCCAGGAGGTAGACTTTTAGTGCTAACATCTGGGTAGACTGGGATGGTTGTTGAGAAGGAACACTAGGAAAGGGGATTCAAGGGGGTGGGAGGAAAACCTGGGCTGCTGAACCAGGAAGTCTGGAGGGCCAATAAGATTGTGGTTATGAAGTAACCTAGGTAACAAGTGACCGATAGAAAGAGACCATTAATGACCAATAGGAAAGGGCAATACTGCCTGGGAGGCGCAGTGAGGCTAATGAAAGACTTGCAGCCAACTTCAAGCACAGCGGGTATTTTTACCCCTGGAGAGCTTCGCATCTCTGCCTCTCTCACCTTTTCTCCAGGAGAAGGACCCAATTCCAACATTCTTTGACAGTGCTCTAAACTTTCTCTTTGTTCTTCCTAAATAAAATCACTGTTTGTTACCCTGAAACTTGTGTAGGTCACTTTTGCTCTCTGTCCACACTGTCTGTGCTGCAAATCCCGGTTTCATTTTCAGTTTCCACTCACTTTTGCTTTCCATTACCCCTGTGCCTTGGTTGAACTTTCTAGCTCAGCCAGTTAATCAAACCAGATCAAGTGGGTTCAAAAAACTGTGGCCCTCGACCTCTAACAGTTGGTTACCATTGTTCAGGGGTTGTCAACAGACGGCTGATTTTGCTCACCGACCCCCACCGCTTGACATTTGGCAACATCTGGAAACATGTTCGATTGACACAGTTAGGGCAGAGGAGCTGCTCCTGGCATCTAGTGGGTCAAGGCCAGGGGTGCTGTCAACAGTACACAATTAATTCTCCAGCCTAAAATGTCAGTAGTGCCAAAGAAGAGAAGCCCTGCTCCAGCTGGTAGGGGGAATGGTAGACAGTGGGAAGAGTTTGTGAATAACCAGCAGATGGATTGGTCTGTCTTAGACCATGATGGAAACTCAGCAGCTCTTTGTGGCTGTCCGATGATTAGACCTCCCCGTTCATACTCTGGTTCTGTTGACCATTGCTGCTCAGCCTTGCTTTGTTTTAAACATCACCTGGAGTGCTTGTGAACACTCAGGTTCCTGGACTCGGGCAGTCCTGCCAGATCAGAAGGTTAGGAGTCTGCATTTTTGTTACATGCACTTGGGAAAAGCTGTGCTGATTCGCTGATGGACTGAGGGCTCTGGGGGGTCTGATACTGGCCACCTCAGTGGTGGCTGCACCACACTGTAGGACCAGACAGAGAGAGCGTTTCCATTGCTGGTCACGTTTGCACAGTCTTGCCCACGAATTACTCAAACCGTGGGAGTAACTGGCTCTCTGCTCTCTGAAGGCAACTTGAGCAGATGTGCATGCTGCTGGAAGTGCTCTTTTGAGGTCCTGTGGAGACCTCCTTCCTGTCCAGTTGAGAAGAGGCCTTGAGATCAGGTTCAGTGATGACTTGTCACAGAGCAAAAGGGCCAGGCCTACAGTTCTGAGAACTCCTGGGTCTGTGACGTTCTTTTTTTTTTTAAACTCCATGCATCTTTTCTTCCAAGCAGAAAGCTGAGGGCCTCTGGGTAGAAGAGGCAGGCAGACTCCTCAGAATTGACTGCAAGACCACCCACTGTGGGATTCTTTTCTACTAGCAGAACAGGAAACTCTTACCTCTTTGTCTGATTTTGTTTATATCCTGTTGTGTTCTACAAAGGATGAATCAGCTTACAAAAAAATTCAAAACTCTCATGGAAAAACATGGAAAATTGTACATAGGAACTAAAGAAAAAAATCAAACCCAGAGGAATTGTATGTAGAATGGGGAATCATCCTCCAATTTCTTGTTGAGCTTCCAGCTAGCCAAAGCAAAAGGGAGACCTTGTTAATTGCCTAATCTCAAAGGTTTTAGGAAATTATGTCATTGCTACTGGGAAGGCTGCAAATAAGAGCATTTCTCACATGAACCTTCATGAGAGGGCAACGTGAATGGGTTTTTCAACGTCATCCCTGCTACAATGTACAATTCTGTTTCTTCTAACAACACAAGGAGAGCCGGGATCATATTTACGGGAGGCAATGATTTTAGGGGTTAAGGGAAATTTTCATGGCAGCTCCAGTTACTTGGGAAGGACGGGTCTAAGGCAGCGGTTCTCAACCTATGGGTCGCGACCCCTTTGGGGGTCAAACGACCCTTTCCCCTTTCACAGGTCTTAGGAACTGAAACACCATTCCTCATGTGTGGGGGTCACCACAACATGAGGAACTGTGTTAAAGGGTTGCAGTATTAGGAAGGTTGAGAACCACTGGTCTAAGGAATGTTTTGATATTGATATAATAGGATATTTAAATCCTTCTAGGAAATCTATCCTAAGGAAATTATTGTGGGCAAAGATTTATATACCAAGGCATTTTCTGGGCATGAATTAATCCATTCATTAAATATGTATATATCATGTGTTCCTACAGTGACAGACTGTATTCGAGGAGAGGGCATTCAATGGTGATATACAAGGTCATAGAGCTTATAGTCTAGTCTAGTGGCATTGCTCTTGTTCATGACTTTGTCATTGGCAGATTGAATGTGTGGCCCTTCAGATCAGCAAATGCAGCCCCTTGACTAAATCCAGACTTCACAATCCCTTTATCAAAAGGATTTGTTCTGTAAAATTTTGACTCAGTCAAAAGACCTCACTTAAGGATCCACAAGGCCATATGGGGCCCCAAGGCCACAGGTTTCCCACCCGTTAAAAGCCCTACCATCTGACAGTACTGAGCCAGTAGTTGGCTAATTAAAAAGTTAATTAAAGCAGAGAACCAATGTAATTTGCTGTTGGCAAGCTGAAACGGAGGCAGACGTGTGTGGGCACCCCAGGAAGTACAGTGGTAGATTTAAGGGTTCATTGGGCATCGTCAGATTTACAGAAGGTTGGAGAATGTGGCTAATTTGGAGAGTGGTTAGGTGAAAGGCATTGAAGGTTCTACAGGGGAAGCAAATGCTGCTGATCTCCTGCCCATATCCCTCTGCCTTGCCATTCTGATACCTGACAAGGGCGCCCCACTGCTGTGTCTGTGCCTCTTTACCAAAGGACCTGCTTGGCCCTCACACGGGGGTCAGGTTAGGAGTGTCCAAGAGTTAGGAACACCAGGAGCTGCATTCAATTGATGGCAAACGGGAGTTGGAGGATGCTACCACCGTGTCCTCGCCTCTTGGGTGGGAAGACTCTGACTTGCCTTCTCTGCTGTCTCCCAGATGTTCCCCGGCCCATGGCGGTTGCCTGCTTCGTAATGCACCCCCTTATTGGTTGTCCTCCGTTCCCCGACTCATTTCTCCGCCTTCCTATAGTTACTCCTTTCAAAACTACTTGCACACAAATTCTTAAGACCTGCTTCCACTGGAACTCAATTATCTCCATAAACAGAAAAATAAAATGGTCCATTTTATTTAAAAGATGAGAATGGATTGGCTACTTGGAAAATCTGCCCCCTCCCACATTTCCGGTCCTTAAACTCAGTTTGAGAGGCCTGCTGTGTAGCCAGATGAACATATAGGGCAGGGGCGGTCACATAATGCTGGACAGAGGCTGGCCCTGCATGACTCTTCTTTGGAAGGCCTCACCTATATATCGATTTGCCCAAAGGGATTTAAGAAGGGGGTGGTGTGTGGATGTGACACAGGGAAAGGGAGAATAGAACCAGACAAAGTCAAAGGACCGACCTTGACTGGTTGACAGGTGGGACCCATTTCTGCTGGCCTGTGATCCTACGCTGAGGACTTCTGTAGCATCAGTGATTGGGGGTTAGTAGCATGGAGTAGGTGAGATCCCAGGCCTAAAGTCAGGCAGTGGTGGACTTGACACCTGGTGTTGGCATTGACTGGTTCTTTGACCTTGTATGATTTAAAAAGTCTCTTGCTTCTTGTGATGGTCATAAAAATTAAATGATAAGATGAACACAGATGGTATGCATTGTACTGACATGCCATAGAGCTTACATGTTAATGTCGCAATTATAATATTGGTATGTGTGTGTCCCCGATGATGTAATACATGGACGTATGTGATACTCAATGTGGTTTTGCAGTTTGTAGGTTATCATAGAACCTAGAAAATGTGGTTGGCTCATGCTCCAGAGTATATGTCTGCAGAGAGATGAGACCCACGAACATGGGAAAAAGGCCGCTTTCCTTAAGAAAATTTTCAATATTGAAATTTTCAAATATACACAAAAGCAGAAGGGGGTCCCCTAGTCTCTGCCACCAGCGTTAGCAGGGTATTAATGTCTTGCCAATCTTGTTTTATTGATCCAACCCCGAGCATTTTTTTTCCCCTGGAGTATTTCGAGGCCAGTTCCAGGTAACAAGTCCTTTCTGCTGTTATCTCAGTTTGCAAGGTAATGGGCTAACTCCTTGACGCAGGGCTGAGGGCTCTCTCTGTGGTGCCCTGGGACTGTAGTCTGCCCCGGGCTGTGGGTGGCATCTGCCCCTCTCTCAGCCCTGGGCACCAGCACCCTCCACCTGAGTGGTCTTTTATCCCAGGGCTGCTGTTAGCAGTGATGTTTCGAGGTCATATCTCATTTACAGCCAGGTTCCTGCCACCTGCTTCTCTAGCCTTACCCGGCGTAATTCATGCTGAGTGCCTGTCTTGTCTCGGGGAAGGCGCTGCTGCCTCCACATTTCACAATAAATATCTTTTTAAACAGCCTGGTGTTCAGGCTCATTTCTCATTTCCAAGGAGGCTTTTGACTGATGACCTAAAGAATTGCTTTCCCGTGACTGACAGGGTAATGTAGGATCACAGCGTGCCCTGTTCTGTTCTCCCCCTCCAGGGGGCTGGATGAGAACTGTGACTTCCAAGTGCCACCAGCAGCTCCCGACAGAGGCATTTGTCCCCAGCTATTGCTCATTCTCCTCTGTCCTTGAGTCAGCTCCACCCTGGGGTGCTCCAATGGGATGCATTTTCTCAGGGGATCAGTGTGCAAGGCCTCCAAGGGAAAGAGTATCTGGGGCAGCCCTCAAAGGTATGCTTTGAACACCACTGAATGCAAAGGTTAAGAGAGGGATTGTGGGTGGAATTCTCTCTTGGTATGGAGGCCCCAGGCTGTCAGGGCAGGTCATGCTAAGATCTCCGTCGGCCTTAGACACTCTGAGTGAAGTCCCTTCTTACATCACATCAGTCATAATAATCAGTCCCCACACCCCTCAGGATATACAATCCATATATAAACGTGGAGTTGTAGATGACCAGCATGCAGCTGACAGTCTGTAGAGGTTTAATTCAATATCTATTACGTTTTCATCCAAAGTACAGTCCCAAAGGTTAGATTCTGTCAACCTTTGCATGTATTTACTTGGTATTTTGGAGGACATTCTTTTTAACTTCCCAATCTGTAGGTTCTTGGAAAGCTTCTCAGCCTGAGATATTCACCACACCAACCCAGGACTTCCTGCTGTCCTGCTACCTAGGGTCCTCTGCAGGGTCCCAGGCAGCCTTGCCCATGTGCAATCTCAGTAGACCACGTGCCCAGAGCTGGCATGCAAGTCGTACTGCACAAATAGGGAAAAAGCAAAGAATCTCAGCCCGAATCTAATCCTCTACGTTAGTGATTTTCAACTGGTGTGCCGTGAGAGGATCCTAGGTATGCCGGGAAAATGTTAAAGATCATTAATTACATTATTTTCAAAAGAAGTTCAAAGCACAGTAAATATATTCTTTTTTTAAAAAAACTCTTTTTTTTTTGATCAATATCATTTAAGCGTGCTGCAGAAGTTTAACTACAGGTTCAAGGGTGCTGTGAGATAAAAAAAGTTGAAAAACATTCATCTAACTGTACTTGGCTTTCAAAAGGGTATCTGGAATTCATAAGGCAAAGAGACCCTGGAATTCATAAGGTAAAAAGCACTCTGTAGAAGGCTCACTGGGGACAGCTGTTACTTTTTGTCTGCTCAGGATTCTTCCTTTCTTCCAGCACTGAGAATGGAATGCATAGCCTGGTAGCCGAGCTGCCTGAAGTCAAGGGTCCATGCCAGCAGGAACTGAGGCCCGACTCTGAATACGAGAAAAGCCACTGAGTTATGCACTTTAAGTGGGTAGAGTGTGGTATGTGAATTATACCTCAGCAAAGCTGTTAAAACACGCCTGGGCTCTGCTGCTTATTAGTTGCACAATCTTGAGCAAATTGCTGAGCGTGTCAGTGCCTTAGTTTTCCTCATCTTTAAAATGGGGGGTTATATGGCGTCACTGTATCAGTGTCCTGGGGCTGCCATTCCAAGTAACCACAAACCAAGGACAGGGCGGCTTAAAACACAGGCAATTATTCCTCATAGTTCTCGAGGCTGCAAGTCAGAAATCAGCCATCAGCAGGGCCATACTGTCTCCCAGGGCTCACTCCCAGCTCTGGGTGTCCCCAGCAGTCCCGGTTCTTCCTCGGCTTTAGAGGCGTCCCTCCAGTCTCTGCCTTCTCACCAGTGTGGGTGTCTTTGTCCAAATATTCCTCTCCTTACTTGGGTACCAGTTGTTGGATTAAGGCCCACCTGAATCCAGTCTGACCTCAGCTTATCTTGATTACATCTGTGCACAGTCTGTTTCTAAATAAGGTCACTTTCACAGGTTCCAGGTGGACATGAACTTGGGGGGACATTGTTCAACCCAGTATACCCCCTTGACGCTCGCTTTTTCCTAAATTCTCCCCCCATGAAACAGTAAAGTCCTCTCCTCTTCACCCCCACCCAGACTTGGGTTTTATTAGATTTTGTTGCTTTAAGCAAGAACTTTGACTGAAACAAAGGTACCCTTTATTTAGAGGAACAAAATGGGAGAGAAACACAACCAGAGACAGCCTGAGACATCCCTGCAGACTTTTGCACCTGGACCTGGGACGTAGTTTGGGTGAGGGCAATTCTACTCCTGTGTCTTTTCAAGGTGGACAATACCATGGGTGTTGAGAGGAGGCGACATGTACCCCTAATTTGATGTCCTAACCTAAATGACATCACCATCCTCTTTATTCTCTTTGTACACATCAGCTGGACATGTTCTTGCATTAGCTCCTTGCAGGAGCACCAGAGGTGTGGCCTCATACCCCACCCGATGTGCCATCTACGTCATGGGTGGGTCTGGGGTGGAAGTTCAGGGTCTTCTCCACTGAGGGGTGCTTGTTCAATGTGGGACTTCCAAACATAGTCTACCTCTTGCTTGAATTCTGGAAGAGGAAAAAAAGGAAAGTTCTAGAACACTGATCTCTATTTGCCCTGGAACATGCTGGATGCAGAACAGACAACAATGGCCTTAGGAAGGGGCCTGGGGTTGCAATCAGGTCAACAGGGGTTCTGATTAAGGAAAGAAGACAGGCATAGATGGATGACATCACAGGCAGGTGGACACAAGGCAGGGAAGCTAAGAAAATGTTCATCCAGCCACTGGGAAGTAGAGTTGGCCAGTGATGGCTGGACGATGGAGCAGAATTTCTCCAGATGCCAATGCTTGGGCCTGGACACAGGGCTCATGGTTGTCGTAGAGACCTGCACTGCCATCATGTCATCCCTAAGTGCCCCGGGCTTCACGGCTGCAGTGTGAAAAATGGTTTCTTTCTGAGAAAGGCAGCTGTGTCTGCTGCCCCTGGAAACGGAACTTCTTCTTCCATCAGTATAATGGAACATTACAGGCCTGAAGAAGTCACTGAAAATTTTCAGTTATAATTTTGGTATCATAGGGAGGAATATATTGCCTAAATTTACCCAAATTTGGAAGTTTGTGCCATTTAAAAAAAAAAAAGCTTTAAATTCTAGGCAACTCACCACAGTGGCAAAAGCAACCTGGCCTTCTGCTTCATAGATGACCTGGGAAGGTTTTCCAGTCCAATTTGGAGTGTCCAAATTAATTCTGCTTTAATGGATGCTTTGAAGCCCCTAACCAGCTTCATCTCAGAAATCAGTCAATAAAAAATAAAGGAGCCACACATAAGAAGTGCCTTGGGAACACAGCTGGCTGGAGGCCACAGGAGCCTGCTAAGTGGCTCTGGCTTCTGCACTCTGAGATTCACCACTAGATTCACCACTGTCTCTGCTGCTGGCAGTTCGGTCCTGACTGTGGGACTTTGTTACAGGCCGAATTATGTCCCTGCCAAAATTCATAGGTTGAAATTGTAATCCCAGGAGCTCAGAAACGTGATTGTATTTGGAGGTAGGCCTTTCAAATTAAGACAAGGTCATGAGGATGGGTCCAAATCCAATATGACATCCTTGGAAGAAGAGGTTAGGACCCAGACACACACACACGGAGGGGGGACCATGTGAGGACACCCCAAGAAGGCAGGTGTCTACAAGCCAAGGAGAGAGGCCTCAGGAGAGACCAACCCTGCTGACACCTTGATCTTGGACTTCCAGCCTCCGGCGCTGGCAAATAAATTTCTGTTGTTTAAGCTCCCCAGTCTATGGGCATTCATTATGGCAGCCTTGGTCAACCACTTCTGCCTCCGTCTTTCTCTCAGACTGCAACCCAGCTTGGCCTGATATTTCCACTCCCTCTTCCAGGGGTGGTGGATGAGCTCCATCTGTGGTTATGGCTGGACTTAGGACTATCATGGCCCCTGGATTCCTTGCAACTTTGTTCTATATGCCCTTTGAAGTCTTGTGGTTTTGTTCAGCCATCATTCTTTTTCTGGGAAACGTCTCTTCTCACGGCCTGTGTGTTTCCATTAATAGTACGGCTGTCGGTTGTAGCAGCCGCCTTCCCTCCATCAAAATGCTCATCCCACTCCCTCCTGGCACTGTTGTTCTTGACCAAGAAACATTGCAGAAGGGAACGTTAGCAGTGCTGGTAACTGAGTGGATGTAGGGGGAGAGGGGATTGAGGATGACATCCAGAACTCTGGCTGGGACATCCGTATGGAGGGTCGTGAGACTGAGAACGTGGAAGGGTGAGCACATCTGGGTGGACAAAAGTGATGCTTTAGGAAAGCTGGTTTAGGACGGCAGCAAGAGCCTGTAGGCAGGGACGTCAGGGAGGTCACTGACCCTGGTGTGAGGGGCAGAAACGATGTCATTGACCAACCACTTCCCCACTCTGAGGGTGGTGGCATATGCCAGGTTCAGCCAAGTGAGGGTCTCAAGAGGGGACTTTCCCCCCACCCCAGCTCAGTTTGGGAGTGGAAATGGCGAAGAGTTATTTTTGCAAGATTGAAGGGAGTTTGAAGTTCTTGAGAGGAACCTGGAAATGAGGGCCAGAAAGGCAGAAGGACAGGAGAGCCTGAAGTGTCTCTGCCAGGGTCCACGGGAGCAAAGTGACTGCTGAGAATTGTCCTGATGGAGAGGCAAAGGGATCTTAAGAACGAGACATCCAACGTTTGATTCTAAGTTCTTCGCTTTTGCTCCACCCTTAGTACAGTTGGTTGGGTTTTGTTTTTAAAAGGAAATTGAGGGAGGGGCTGCGCGTGGGCATTTTCAGCCTAACTGTAGTGTTCGGGATGTGACACAACTTACATATCAAGGAGGCTCAGTGGACAAATGGGCTCCCTTTGTCCCCTTCATGAGCTGCTCCAGCCTGGACTCGCCCACTGCTTATGAAGCCTCTTCACACAGCTGCATCTACAACACACGGAGGGCTCAGCAAGTGTTTGTTGATTGACTGAGTGTTCCCAAAATATTCTCCCATAAGAAGTCTCTGAATAACCCCCTCTCTTGGTTCCATCCAGCGGCCTGGCCTTGAGAATGCCCCCCTGAAGACAGTGCAGAAATTGCCCATTGCCACTCAGATACCACAGTAAAAGAATCAGCTGTACTCAAAGATGCGAGCTTCAAGCTCAGCAGCTTCAAAAACTTTCTTTTCCACAGCCAAGTTTCTGTTCTGCTCGTGGTTCTTACTTGTGACCTAGAAGCTGCCAATGCCCCAGGGAACGATGCTGTCTAAACTTCCTCTTTCTTACTGGCCTTTCCCTACCCAACCCCCATCACCGCCTGGAGTCTTGTGCTTCTCCGGAGCTCTTGCAGGCCAGCCTGCCTGCACCCAGCCTCTAGCCACATCAGTGTGCAGAACACCCCTCCTATCAGACACAGCTGCTGGCACCAGGCTTAAATCCACACTGGCCTCCCTCTCGCCTGCAGTGAGTCCAGCCTGGTCTCCCTGTTCTGACTTCTCTCTCTGCTCTGTCCAAGGTGCAGAGTTTCTTGGCTCAAGCTATGTGCCGGCAGCTGGGATTTGTGTTACTACATGCTTTGTGGAGAAGGACTCTGGAAATGTCTGGAAATTAATTTTTCTTTTGCACATTGGTTTGTTTGATCCGTTAACATATGCACCTCCCCTTTAAGGAATTCCAGAGCCCTCTTTTCCTTATATTTGAGTGGAAGTGACTACTTGTCTGATTGCCCAGAGCTGGTGGAGGATAGGGCCAATAATCCCGTCTTTCACATACCCCTTTGGTGCCTACACCCGTCTAAAATCCTACCTGAACCCCTGACTCATCTCCTTTCTTACTGTCATTTGTTCATTACAAGAATCTTGAGACTTACTGTGTGCCAGTGACTTGGCTAAGGGTACAGTGCCAAGAAGGAGGCAGTGGCCCTGCCATTCTGGAGCTTGGGGTCTAGTGTGGGATGTAAACATGTAACCACTGATGCAATAGGGAAAGATGGGGACACGGAAGAGGAACCCTAATCCAGACTTGGAAATTCAGGGAGAGTTTCAGGAAGACATGCTGTATGCACACGGCCCACAAAACATTGACATTAGGCAGGGAGGGCTGGTTGATGTTGGCGTAGATCTTGGATGCAGCCAAATGCCGTAACAGCTGTAGACATAAGAAAGTGGGGAAGACATCGACATAGCATTTTTTTTCATTTCTTGGTATAAAATCTCTTTATGGGCAGCCTTTAAAAATGGAGTGCTGGTGAATTTCTCATCACTCTTTCACTTGTAGAAGTCTTTATGTTGTAGTGTTAAGACTTGTTATTTATCTATTTTGTGAAGAGAGGTTCTCACTCTGTCACCCAAGCTTGGAGTGCAAGTGGCATGATCATAGCTCACTATAGCACGGAACACCTGGGCTCAAGGGCTCCTCCTGCTTTGGCCTTCTGAGTAGTTAGGACTATATGTGTATGTCACCATGCCTAGCTAATGTTTAATTTGTCTTTTTTCTTTTTTCTGTTTTTTGAGATGGGGTCTCACTCTGTTGCCTAGGCTGGTCTTGAGAACTCCTGGCCTCAAGCAATCGTCCAGTTTTGGCCTCCCAACGTGCTGGGATTCCAAGTGTGATCCCCTGTGCCTGGCCTGAGTTAAGACTTTTGCCTCCGTAGAGACAAGCCTTGTTCAGTGTCCTAATGGATATGTCATTAAGCTCCAGCTGGAACCCTCCAAGGTCAGCCTCACCCATAAAGCCCCACTTCCTGGACACTGACCCTAAACTTTCTAAACGAAGAGTCCCTTAAAATTACATGCCCAGCATGGGAAGCCACAAGCAACCAACAGCTTTGGAAAATTTAGTTGAATGTCGGGTTGTTTCAAGTGGATAAGACAGGTAACATTTACTGAGTGCTTACTGTGTGCCAGGTGCTAAACGCTTGCTGTGTACGATAGGGTTTTGTCCTCACGACCACACTGTGGAGCAGGAACTTTTAGGGGGTGACTTGCCCACATCTCATAATAACCAGGCAGGGACAAGAACCCGGGGCGCCTTCCAACCACACATACCAGCTGCCTGTCAAAAGGCCCCTTCGTTCTTTACTTTTTCCCACACAGAACTGAGCTGAAACTCCTTTTAAGGCCCCTGTTTGACTCATCAGGTGGAGGGGATGTTGGGTGTGGGATCATAGCAGGAGCAAAGAGCTTGGAGACAGAGCCACGCGGGAACCGGCACCTGCGCGAGGCTTCTGCGCGCTCTCAGGGCCACGCCACCTGGCAGGCTAAAATCCAGCGGCACTTCTTACGTTGAGCCCAAAGGGGGCGCCCTTTCCTGCTCTACTGTGCACGTGGCGGCAGCAGCCTGCTTTGGCTCCTGATGGGTCTGCCGCCGGGCCCAGCTCTGCAGGCCTATTTATTTATTTATGTATTTATGTATTTATTTAGCCTCTGGGGCTACCCCTTTTATTTAGACTTGGACCTTTCGGGGACTGGCATGGCTCTCTTTGCCCCACATCCTAAAGGCATGGGCGGGTGTCACTCCAGGGTCACTTTGCTGGGAGTTGAGCAGAACATTAGGAAAGAAAGAAGAAGAATACAAAAGAGAAGAAGAGAGAAGAGCAAAGAGCGTGGGTGGAGAAAGAGGCCACACGTCTCAGGCCAGACAGAATCTCTACCCTCCCGGCCCTTCGCAGCTAAGGTGGGAAGGGAGTGGGGCCCAACGGCAAACAGAGAGTGTCGGATTGTCAGTTTCCCCAATATTCCTTGTAAGGAATAGTCAAGGACATGTGTGAGACCAGCTAAGTATACCCTTGGAACGCTAACTTCTCTGTCCAGAATAAGAAATAAGGCACTTTTTTTTTTCTTTTCAAAAGATTGATATGTTTTTAAAAGCTTGCTAAGTGCTGGTGTGCGTTTGCAAGTGTGCATGTGGGGCGCTCTGCCCACAGCATCAGAAAAGCACCCTGTGGCAGTTGCTTTGGAAACAGGATGCTTGCCCTGCCGCAGCTGGGGACAAGGCGGTGTGGCAGGCTGTGACATGACTGTCTGGCTGTGATTCTCTCAGGGATGTGGAGGCTTTGGTGCACCTTTGTCCTTCTCTTTGGCCGGGATAACCAGGCAAGGGGAAGTCTCTCTTGAGGAAGGCATGAAACCCTTCTTTGGGGGCAGATCTGGAAGAGAAAACTAATTCGCTGTTTGGCTGAATTTGCTCTTTTTTTTTTCTTTTTTCTTTTTTATTAAATCATAGCTGTGTTCATTAATGTAATCATGGGTACAATGTGCTGGTTTCGTATACAATCTGAAATATTTTCATCAAGCTGGTTAACATATCCTTTTTGGCAATTTCTTAGTTTTTGTGTTCAGACCTTTATATTCTGCATTTTGTAAGCTTCACCTGTACCCTTCTAAGATGCACCCTAGGTGTGATCCCACCATTCGCCCTCCCTTCACCCGTCCTCCCCACTCGCGTCTCCTCCCTTGCCCCTTTCCCCATATTCTTGTGCTATAATTGGGTTATAGCCTTCATATGAAAGCTATAAATTAGCTTCATAGTAGGGCTGAGTACATTGGATACTTTTTCTTCCATTCTTGAGATACTTTGCTAAGAAG
>CAUYRH010028663.1:0-23133 GCA_963574655.1 Perodicticus potto | reverse complement strand
TCTTTAAGGCTGCATAGTATTCCATGGTATACATGTACCTGTCCCTCCATTTTCATTAAAAGATATAGACTATCTCCACTCTGCCATGAGAAATTAAGGGGACATTAGGCCAGAGTACTGGAGGGGACAGCAGCAGCTATTATTTGCCAAGATGGTGAGAACAGCACATCCTAGCTGAGCACCAGGGTCTGAAGCATAGCCGCCTCTGGTCCCATGTGGCATCAGGACACAAGATTCGAACAAAGGGGCTGGGTCACAGCACCCACTACCCTCCACTAAAGACAATCGGGATCTCTGGGAGGGTAGGTGGTTCTATGCCTTGGAGAAGAAATAAAAAGTGAGAATGACTAGTGAGTATCCTGCTGTTGCTCTAAAGGATGTCAGCATAGTATGGAAAAGAAAAGGGTGAGCAAGCCTAAAGTGCCTTCCCACTGCCAACCATCTAGCCCAGCCGTTGATCCTGACACTGGTGAGCATGGACCAGAGTCCATTGATCATCTGAACAGCGAGAAGGAAGACAAGGAGGAAATGAAGAAATATAGTTTATTAGAATAAGATAAGTTAGTGAAAAGCCATGAATTCTGTCGCTCCAGAAAAAGTTAATATAAAGTATACAAAAAAGCAGTTATAATTAAAAAGCAAAGCAATAGCATCTATTCCTTTTTATTATTTCAACAAGTTGGTGGATGTTTAAAAAAATCCATATTTTTAAAGTAAAATCTGCATCTTTATAAAGAACTGCCATGTGTCTGTTTCAAGGTATAGAAACAGGAAAGGACGGTCACGGGGGAGCCAAAAGTAAGCAAAGAAGTCATGGGAAAGGCAAGAACCATGTCACGAACCAAAAGGACTGTAAAACACTGCTGGCTTTTCCTGACAATCAGGGGGCGGGTGAGCCTGCATAGATGGGTGACAGCCGTGCCTGGCACGTGGGCTGATAACCAAGCAGAATGAGCCTCCTGCCAGGTGTTCATGGTGACAGATTAGCTGGATGTCTTAGGGAGGAGACAAGACGCACAGCCCCAAACCCTCACCTCCTATGAAACCTCTAGATGACCCCGCTAATTACAAGATGATAAAAGGTATCCAGCAGTCTTAAATAATGCTCGCAGACCACATGCATATGTCACGATGACAGGACAGGGTGACAGTGGTCAAGTGAGAATTGCGACATATAAAATTTGGAGGAGAGATGCCAGGTTGCAGTAAAAATTGGAGATTATGTAGAAGATCAGATTTAACAAATATTACTGATGTAACAAGTGAAGATTAAGCCCCCTTGCCCCCCATCTCCAGCCCAAAGGCAGCCCAGCCTATTGACTTGTAGCTCTCTATTAAAAAAAAATCCCTTGGGAGAAGAAACCACACATTCCATGCCCAATCAAGAATCAAATGGTTGGTAACCAAGATCCTGCTCTGAGTTACTATTACTTTTTTTTTTCAATCTGGAAAGTTATTACACCCTAGCTATGTATCAAAATAAATATACAAAAAACTAAGAGGGCATAATATTAAGTACAGAAATAATAAAGAAATAAGCCATCCCATGGAAATGATGCATTTAGGATAAGTATAAATAGCAACATAGTCATATATATATATGTATATATATATTTCTTTTTTGAGACAGAGTCTCACTATATTGCCCTCAGTAGAGTGCTGTGGCATCACAGCTTACAGCAACCTCAAAGTCTTGGGTTTAAGGGATTCTCTTGCCTCAGACTCCCAAGTAGCTGGGACTACAGGCACCCGCCACAATGCCCAGCTATATTTTGTTGTTGTTGTTGTTGTTGTTGTCATTGTTGTTTAGCAGGCCCAGGCCAGGTTCAAACCCACCAACCCCAGTGTATGTGGCCATCACCCTAACCACTGACCTATGGGGACCAAGCCCATAGTCATATATTTTAATAATTCTGTTTTATACATGTTTCATGAGTTTGGAAGAGTAAAAACATAGAAAATATGTAATTGCAATTTATACTACACAAGACAATGTGCTTACTTTTATGTTAAAATATTTAATAAAACCTTTCAACATCTTATCATCGGATGTTTAATAATATATTTATAAATATCTTATAAAATACCAACAGGAATGAGCCTTTCTCTCCAAGGCAAAATAGCCCTTGGTGATTGTTTCAGTTACCTACAGCTGTGTACAAACTCGGTAGCTTAAAACAACACTCATTTTATTATATCTCTTGATTTCATAGGTCAAGAATTCTGGCAGGGTTTGGCTGGGCAGTTCTTCTCCACAGAGTGTCAAATGGGATCTCTCAGTAGTTTTCAGCAGCAACTGGGCTGGGGGTCCATGATGGATTTGCTCCAATGTTTAGTGTCTTGGTGGGCACGGTTGAAGGGCTGCTGCCAACACAATCATTGGTCAGACCACGTTTAAGCTCAAGCTAAAGGGCCTTCTAAAGGAAAATGATATTTACTCAAGAATGGGCAGTGCAATGGGAATATTGTGCCAAAGTAAACTGCGTGCATATTCAGAGAGGTAAACAGAGACTTTTATGATTTTTAAAGGAAAAATAAAGATACTTACTTAATTGTTTCGAAATAACTACCTTTGGCTACAAGGATTAGTAACAAGGGTAGTGCCAGTCTGAGGTTGCACAGGTAGTTGCTTGCAGAGGTGGTCTTGTGTGTGTGTAAGGTTGTAATAGCCTTGGCTCGAGATTGTGGTTTTCATAGTCTTTGTGATAGTTCTCATTATCAGGCATTCATGCATGGGAGCCCTCCCTTCATGGCCTTCCCTGACCCTTTGTTGGGGTTTTTAATACAAGTGATTCCCTTTTGATCTTGAACGATTTTCACATTTTCCCCTTTTGATGGAGATCTGTCTCCGAAAGTATCACTGATTAGTCATCCTATAGTTATGTTTTAACTGTCCCTCAGTGCCAGGATGGATCTGTCTCAGTTTGCTGGTCTGATCTCACATCAGACGGAGTGATTGGTGAATGGTAGTCAATGTGAAAACTCTTTTAGCCACATGAGAGCAACAAGGGAGGTTTGGAGGAAGTGGCTCGCAGGCTAAGTCTACCTGGAATCTATTGTTCGGTTTAATTTTGTCTGTTCTATAGGCATCTGCTATCAGTTTCAAAGTGCTGGACCAGCATTATTTTGTGGAGTTGTACTTCTGCAGAAGTTTGGTAGGCAACAGGTATAAAGTTTAAAAAGAAAAATAATAATTTCAGTTTGTAAAATAGTTGTGGGCCATGAACCTAAGCTTTTATATTATGGGTCTTGAGGAGGTATGGGAGTTGGTAGGAAAGAGGGGAGATAGCAAAGGGAGTCCTCCATTTAGGAGATTTGAAACAGGGTTTTCATAATCCCCTGGCTGCCTAAGATAGCTTGGCCCAGCTCCAGTCCCAAGACAGGTGAAGGATGGAGGTGAATCCTGGGTTGCCAGGTCTACAAGGAAACCGGTTTATTGTTCCACTCAGAGACATTGGACTTGGAAGGTCAGAATGAGATTCAAGCAAGCAGGATGAGTGGGCATGGAGGAGGAGCAGTTATCTAGCTGAACTTACCTTCCTCCTGTCTTCAGCCTGCAACATCCACAGATCTCATGTGGCCTCTAGTCATCAAGCATGTGGTCATTTGAGGCTCAACTCCAAGGTAGTGTGACACAGTGGTCAAAAGCAAAGTTTTCAAAATCAAATAGGCCTAGGTCTAAATCCTAGCTCCAGAATGTACTAGCTATTTGACTATGGATAAACTATTTAACCTCTCCAAGGCTTGGTTTGTACTTGCAACTTCATAAAATGATAGTGAGGATTCTGTATGCTAATGTACAGCATAGACTGAGCACAGGGTCTAGGGCATAGCAGTACCTTAATAATTAGTGGCAAAAGTCCCCCTCTGCTCTCACACTTTCACAGCCCACATTGGCCTCTCCATGTCTCCCATCCCATCTCGTGTCTAACCATGGAATAACAACTCCTGCAGTGTTTCTGTCTCTTGGGTTGACTCTGCATCTTTATACTCCTGCCCAAAGGAGGGTTAAGCAGCTCACAGTGAGGGCTGAGGTTAAAGGCTCCCCCTTCCTCACCACAGGACATGGGCTAGCACTGGCTGGGTATCCCAAAGGAGCACAATAAACACTGATTGGGCTAAATGGCCAATTTATGGCTTCTCTTTGAACAGGCCTTAGATGATTACCTTTTATGAGGCTTACACTTTAGACTTAAGATGTAAAACAGAAGCTCAGGTTAAGAGGCAAATAATGGGATATTTTATGTGCTGTTCTGGAGCAAAAGTCCACAGCTTTATTGCAGTGGCTATAAAAGAGCATAATTGGAAAAGCCTTGATTGAGAAACCCATGTGGAAAGAACCCTGGGTCAGGAGACAGGAAGCCCAAATTTCCCACCCTGCACTCACCATTGAGCCAGGCATGTTCCTTCCCCAACCTCATGTGAAAAGCCAGGGACTCCTAAAGACCCTCCCAGTCCTATCCATGGTTCCCGAGCCCTCTTCCCAGTATCTTACGATTCCAAAATCTTAAGATTCTCCAATTCTAAGAGTTCACGCTCTACGATCCCATGATACTAAAATTTGACAGTTTCAGATAGTACTATCTATCTTAAGATTCTACAGTCAAAAGTAAGGTGTGTCACAGTGCAGGTCTGAAGTTGGGAGGCCAGGGCTTCGCATTTCAACCCACTACTTATAGTAGTGTGATTTTGGACAAAGTTGCTATAAATATTCTCACTTTTCTCACCTATATAATGGGGATGAATGTAGTCACCATGTAATGATGATAGGGAGAGATGAAAAACAATAACGCCCACAAAACACTTTCTGTAGAGCTTTGACACAGAGAAAGCTGTCGAGGAATGGCAGTTATTATTTCTATTCTAAAGTTCCACAAATGAAATATCTCCAGAATCAAAAATCCACCAATCCTAAAGTACTGTGCTGTGATTCTAGGAGTCTGTGACTCTCAGATGTGGTGCATGAGCCCAGGTTCCCCTGACTATGACTCGGCGACCTCATTCTAGGAGCAAGGTTGTAAACACAGTCACAGCCACCAGATGGCGCGCTCGGGTTACCAGTCTCTGCTTAGCTAGGAGGGCCAAGGAGCTCAGACTCTGCGACCCGCCCCCATGTCTTCTCTCTGGCTCTGGGTACAGAGAGCAAAACTGGAGTCAGGGGAAGTTGCAGTTACGGTGCTTTTCTTATCAATGCAAAATCCGCAAAGCAAGAATGACAGGGGATCCGGGTGGCTTAATATGAAGTCATTTCAGCACGTGGCTTCCTGGTTACAGCCTGGGAGGGCACAGGTCACACCATCAGCTCATGCCAGATTTTCCACAAAAGTTACTCATGGCCTCCTGGTCCTCAGAGCTCCCAGTTTGGACACTTACCCATTGGGGAGGGCAGATCTGCCCAGCAGCCCTGAGATCCCACACTTATATACTAGGAAGCAGCGGACACAAGGGGTCAAGGGTGAGTCCAGGATTCAGATGGAGACTCCCAGGATCTCCGCTGTGCCCCTGATAAGCTGATGCAGGCAGCAGGGGACTCAGCAGTGTGCTGGAGAAGGGTCCACGCAGGAGGCAGGGAAGAGTGACAAGGTGGGGGACAGACACCACCCAAATTTCTGTCTGAGCAGCCTGAGTGTCAGGTTGCCTGGCTGTATCTAACACCATCCACCATCTTCTCCACAACCCTTTGGGGGAGGGCTCAGAGAGGGGAGGGGACCTGCCTAGATTTACATCAAGACAGAGCCAGGAGTCAAGCCAAGGTGCAAGGTGCGTTGCAGGATAAAATCTTCCTGTTCTCTCTTTCCAAGTTAAGTGCTGGGTACAAGCCCAGAAGGAGGAGGCAGGAGACTCCAGGTCTGGTCCTAAGAGTCCTTGGGCGAGGCTCACCTGTGTCTGGCCCTCAAAGCCTCCTTGTCAGGCTCAGGGCCAGTTGGGACAGCAGGAGGACAAGGCCTTGGCCGCCCAGATCCGGCCTTGGGCTCAGGGAGGCCAATATTGACTTTGGTAAACACCATTTTGCACGGAGCGCAGGGCGAGGGCGGGGGCGCCCTGACCCGGGGGGCGGAGGCAGCCGCTCCGCATTTAGACGAGGCCATTAGCGGCGATCGATGGCCGCGCCGCGCGCTCCGGCCGCTGGGCGCTCCCAAATGAAGGTTAAGTTTGCTCTGCGCCCTGGAGCGGCCGGCCATGCGCCCGCATAATGCCCCGGCCCCGCCGGCCCGCGGGCCCGGGTTAAGCAGAGGCCGAGGGCGGCACTGGCGCCGGGGAGGAGGTCGGCTTGGCGGGCAGGCCAGGGCTGGGAACAGCTAGGCGGCTGTGCTTAGGGTCCAGTGTGTGGTGCCCTGGCCTGTCTCACTCCTGGTCACCCTCCTGGGCTCCGGTGACCTGATGTGTGCTGTGCCTTCGCCTTTGCCCCGAGGGCAGGTCTGTGCGCATTCACACACGAGTGTGCAGTGTGCCCCGGCGTGCACCCCCACCCCTGTGCACCTGAAGCAGGCGACCGGGCACACTGGTGAGCCAGCCAGGGAAGCAGGAGCCCTGGGTACGCTTCCAAATTTGCCTTTGATGTCGCCTGCGGCAAGTCCCTTCCGATCCCCTGGAACAGGCGGGGCAGGGACATGTTCACACCTGGGTTGGTGGATAGCTAGGTTGTGTGAGTGCACACGTGGGCTGTGTGCATAGACAGGGCTGTGGCTGTGCCCAGGGTCTGACTGGGGCTTCTTAGGCCTCTGCAGTCAAGCAGGCCCCCCCACCACTGCATACCACCCTCATCAGACCAGCTCTTCCTCGCTTTTCTTCTGTCAACTCCATCCTCACTGCACAAGAGTAGCCCCGTGCTATTTAAAGAATGCCTCCAAGTGCCCCCCAAATGCCCAGTGCTGTGGTCGTATCTTGTTAAGTCTCATATTCCTTTCTCCACATTTTTACAAATGAGGAAACAGAGGCTCAGAGAGGGGAAGCAGCTTGCCCATAAAATGCAGCAGATAGAGGAACTGGGATTCGAACCCTGCTCTGTCTACAGCACCCTGCTGCTGCTGCAGCTGCTGGTGACCATGGGCCTGGGCACTGTGAAAAGCCAGATCCTTGGCAGGTAGAGATAAGGAGAGCATAGTGGGAACCCACCTGGTGGTGAGATAATGTCTTCTAGTCTCTTTTGAGATCCAGTTTTTCCCCTGTAAGGCTCAGAGAGGGAAAGGGAATTAGTTGCCACAGCTCCTGTGTAGGGATTGAAATCCTGACAGGTTAAGTGTGCTGGTTGTCCTGTCCTGCTGCCTGGAGAGTGTTCCTGGAGAGGGCTCAGGTGGCAGCCATCAGCATGAGGGTAACAGGGTCAGGGGAAGAGACCCAGACTCTCTTCCCACTGGAAATGAATACCTTGCTGTCCCCTGGACAAGACCTTGTCCCTCTTATGGCCCAGGCCCCAACAGTGCACTTAGGTGGGTGGACTCTGGCCCAACAAGACTCACGTGCCACCCCCAGGAGGGTGGGGGGGGACATTTTGTCATAATGATTCGCTCTTGATGCTAATGCCTGACATGAAAGAGCTATCTGTCCCAAATGCCAACTGTGCCCAGGAGGATCTGAACAGAGGTTCTGAGGAGCCAGGGAAGCAGGTAGCCCCAGAGGCAGGGAGGTCTCTTTCCTTCCCCTCTTCCCCTCAGCACCGCCTCCCAGCAGCCCCTTCCTTGATCAGTCCTGATAAGCTCCTGGCCGGGTCTCTTCCTCTGGGGCTTCTACCCTGGTAAATGAGTGACCTGCAGAGGAAAGGGGCCTGGCCTCTAGCCCTGTAGAGTTATGGGCCTGCCATACCCTCTTAGGGCTCCGGGAGCTGAGGGAGCACCATCAAGGCTTCCCACCTGCTGTGCCTTCTCAGCCTGATTCTTTGCTTTTCTCCCACGTGAAGAAGTTGGGGCTAGAGAAACAGGCCAACGTGCTTAGTTCACAATACTGAGTTGGGGAATCTAGAACCTGGGTTTCCTGGCTCCCTGCCCAGGGCTCTGTCCAGTGCACCTGCCCCTGGGTGCAGCTAGTCCTGACTTACCAACCTGCATTTCCCTGAGCGGAAACCTCAGGTAGCTGGCTCTGGCACCAGTTCTGTCATTCAGTACCTGCCTGTGTGCCCATTGGGGGACAACTCTTCCTTTCAGGGCCTCAGTTTACCCCAATATAAAATCAGATGAGAAGCGAGGTTCCTGAGGTAAAGGACAAAGGCAACATCATTGGCTTAGCTCTCTGGGAGGTCAAGGCCTCCACCACTGCCGCCACTGCCTTTTCATGAACATGAGATGTGCATGGTTCCCTGTCCTAATGTGATCTTGACAATGCCTGCGCTGCTCCAGGAAGTGCGTGCTAGCAGTCTCAGGGGAGCAGGTGGAGGCTGAGGTGTGTCGTGCTTATCTCCTCACATGCTGTGGTCGCAGGAGGAAGAGCTCCATGGATCCTGAGCCCCAGTCTTCCTCCTCCCCACCTTCAGAACCATTCTACCCACTCCAGAGTCTTCTATCTGCAAATGGGTCCTCAAAACCCTAGCCTTCTTTTCAAGGTCAGAGGGTTTATCAATTTGGAATCTCAGACTGCACCAGAAGGTCATGGGTTCATTCCCCTGAGTAACTTAAAACCCAGAGAAGTGCAGGATCTTGCCCCAGGTCACACAGCAAACCGGCCATGATGTCTGAGCTCATCAACTCTCAAAGGTGTAAAGGGTGAGTCTCAGATGCAGTGCTAACCTCAGTGGCACTTGGCCACTCCCCTGGCCAATCTCAGCCTCAGCCTGCACCACAACCTCCACCACAAAAGCATACCTGCAGCTGGGAATCTGCCCAGGGGACACTGGCTGACAGCCTTGACACTGTGAGGACAGAGAGGAGCCATCTTCAGGCCTGCCCTGGAGGAGCGTTGTGGCAGAGAAAGCATGGCCAGGAAGGGGGAGAAGTCACTAAAGAAGTATTGATAGTGTGGAGACTGGGGGCGGATACAGAAGTGACCAAAACACACATGGTCCTGGGCTTGTGGAGAAACACTGTCACTTTTAATCTAATATAAAATGACAAATGGGTAAGGCTGTGATGGAAAAGGTCAGGAACAGTGAGCAGAGCAGCGAGTGGGGTCAGAGGAAGCTTTCCTGAGGAGTAATAATGTCTAAGGTGACAGTATTACCTCTATTACATCTAGCTGGTGCAGAGGCATTAGGTTGGGCTGGCCTAGAGTCCGGAGGGGCATTCCTAGCAGTGGAATCTGTGTGTTTGAAGCCTCTTGGATGGGAGGAAGCCTGGAACATTCAAATACATAACTACAAAGAGTCCACTATGGTGGGTGTGATGGTTCTGATAAGTCTGGAGAAGTTGGCAGGCCTAGATCACATTGGTCCCTGGGAGCCATGGAAGGAATTAGAATCTCATCCTAAAAGCAATGCAAGCCATGGATGGAAACAGCGGAGAGCAGTGTGTTTTCAAGATCGTGTTGGTGACGGTACTGAGTACCGGATTGAGGCAGGAGTGGAGAGTAGCCCACGGGGGAGGCTGCTGCTATATTCCAGGCTTGGATGACAGCTCAAACACAGAGGCAGAGGTGGAGATGGCCAATGTGGATGGAGATAAAATCAACAGGCTTTGGCGATGGCTCAGCTGGAGAAGTAAGAGAGGAAAAGGTGCCAGGCTGATTGTGTCCTGGGAATGGGCTACTGGCTGATGCTGGTATCAGACAGAGACAGTCCTGGAGCAGGGGTCTTGTTGGGAGCCTGTTGGCATTTCAAGTCCCTTTAAGACATCATATTGAAGAGGTCAAGTAGGCACTGGCATGCCCAGCTTGGGGAGAGACATCTATGTCCTTGCCAGAGGGATGATGGTTGAAGCCTTGGGCATAGATGAGGGCATATAGGGAAAGAGGACTCATAGGCTGGGAAGCAAAACAAAAGGTGAAGGCCTAGGAAAAGAGAAGGAGCCAGCAAAGTGCTCAGAGAAAACTGTCAGAACAAAGTGCAGCCCCAGGAGATGGCTGGCATCCAGCTCCCTGGGTCTTTGCACAGAGTCCTCTGCATGAAAGGCCACCCCTCCACCAAGCCAACTAGGCATCACCTTTTCCTTCATGTCCAGCACAAGCACAGTCTCCCCTAGGAAGGAGCTCTAACCCATTCCTCCTTCCCAAAGCCCATTGAGGGACTCTAGGCTTCTCCAAGTCCCCAGGGCAGATAGAGAGGGGGCTTCGAGGCTGGAGTGGCTGGGTCTTGCCATGCAATGTGGGCAGGCCACCATCCTATAGCCTCAGTGTCCCCTCCCCTCAGCTGTTCACTGGAATAAAAACTACGGTGTAAGGATTATATTTCTTGTGAAAATGAAATGATACATACAAACCTGTGGCTCCTAGTAAGCCCTCAATACACAGAAGCTACCATTATCTTAGCTCTTACCGTACTAGACTGACATCTGTATTTGTCCATTTCTCTCACCTATCCCATCAGGTTCTCTCAGCGTCACCAGTGCTCAGCATAGGCCTGGCACATAGTAGGTGCTCAATGAAAAGAGAGTGAAGGAGATAAAGAGGTTGGTGGGGGCAGGGGTGTTCAGGGTGGACCTCTTACAAGAGAAGGGGCCTGTGCCAGGACTGGTGGGTCTCAGAGTCCGAGAGCCCACCCCCAGCAATCAGTGGGAGGGACAAAGGTAGGGGAAACAAGAGCACTCCTGGAGGGGAAACAGCTTGAACACATTTTCCCAGCTGAGGGGGCTGGGGAATGACTTCTGCGCTGAACTGCGACCTCCAAGCCGCATATCCTCTTTGAACTGTCAGGCAGCCCCCAGCCCTGTCACTCCCCATCTGAGCTGGGCGAAAAGTGAAACTCCAGCCCTGCCATGGAGCAGTCCCCAGTGAGCCACAGGCCCGGCCCCCGTGTCTGTGTTTATTTGTGTGGGACTAGCCGATCTGCCAGCCAAAGTTCCCCTCATGTCCATGGCCCAGGGCTACCCACTCCCCGGCTCTGTGGCCCACCTGAGCCTGCTGCAGCCTGAGGTCCCCAGTGGCTTCCCCTCCAGCTTGGGTAGGGGCCCCACACTGTGGCAAACCTTGGGCTATAGAGGTGGGCTGGAAGACTTGTCCCCCACGACATGCAAGATTTAGGGAACTTAGGGAAGTGTCTTCACCTCTCTGGGCCTCAGTTTATCCAGAAAAGGGGGACCTCCCAGGGAAATCCCTGTGAGCATTAAATTCCCCTGTAATTAAAGCAGAGACTGTGGTCCAGAGGAGAGGAAATGTAAATACTGATTGTGCTCCTGTGAGCCGCCAGCATCCTCTCTACCCTTCACACACAGAGATCTGAACGCTGAAGCAGGGCAGAAGCTTTTACCCCTGTTTTAGTTATGGATAAACCGAGGCTTAGAAAAAGGAGGGGATCTGTCCAAGAACAAGTGACATCTCTCCTAAATAAAAACCAGAGCCCAGGTTCATATGCAGGTCCCAGAGTAGAAGGTGGCAGGTTGCAGCGGGACCATGGCACAGGCCTGAGAGTTGGGCAACCCACCTTCCAAACCCAGCATCACCCCTGGTGGCAACAAGCACGAAGCTCAGAGCCCCTCAGACCTTTTCACAGGGGGCAGGAGGGCTTCCTGACTCTCAGCTAAACTCAGCCTCCTCCTGCTGTTGGCCTCAGCATCCAGCCAGGGCCTGGCACCAGGACTGCTCAGTTAATATTTGTGAAGTGACTAAATGAATGAATTTCCAACTCCTCTAGAACACCCAGCAGGGTAACAGTGAGATCCGTAAGTGACAGTAAGTGGGGAGGACTAAGGTAAGTAAATGTGAAAGATTCATTTCATTATTAATAGAAAGTATTTCTGTCTATCATCTTTTCTCTATTTGTTAGGGACCTACCATGGCCCCAGCATGTGTGGGCTCACAGATGAAAGGATAATGATATTTAATGTTTATTTAGTGCTTACTTACTATGCCACTGGCACTAATCGAAGCCTTTTGCCTGGATTTTCTCATTTAATACTCATAATAGCTCTAAGACGTAGAAGCCGTTATTATTATCCTTATTTCATAGGTGATGAAACAGAGGCAGAGTAATTCAATTAATTAGTCAAAATGAATTAGAAAGTGGTGGAGCCCAGATTTATATGCAGGTACTTGAATTTCAGTACCAAGAGGGGAGAGTTTTTCAGCCCCAAATAGTTCCTTGTTTTTCCTGAAACAAGACAGGAGCAGGATCGGGTTGCAATACATAGCATGGTACTTAGATAGGAAGAGATCTTTCTAAAGGTGATGACCAAGAGCATTATTTCTATTTTTATTGTTAAAGTATTACTATGAAAGCAGTGATTTTTATTTATCAGCACTTCCTATCTTTTCTTTGGCATATAATGAGCTTTTTGTCTATTTGTTTAAAGGCCTTTGGCAAGGCACGGTGGCTCATGCTTGTAATCTCAGCATTCAGGGAGGCCAAGGTGGGAGGATCCCTTGATTGAGCTCAGGAATTTGAGACCAGCCTAAGCAAGAGTAAACACCATCTCTATTGAAAATAGAAAAATTAGTCAGGCATTGTGATGTACTTGGATGCCTGTAGTCCAAGCTTACTCAGGATGCTGAGGCAAGAGGATCGCTTAAGCCCAGGACTTTAGGGTTGCTGGGAGCTATTATGCCACAGCACTCTACCCAGGGCACAGAGTGCACTTTGTCTCACCAAAAAAAAAAAAAAAGCCTTTTAAGGGTAGCTAAGACATTGACTTCGACTAAAGAGTAGACAGAGGCCAGAGAAGGGCAGGAATCTTCCTCCCCCAGGGCCACCAAGGCTAGAAGCATCAGTATAGTGGTAAATGTTTAACACCAGCTCCCCAGAGGGATAAAACTTGATCTGTAGCCATAGCTGGTTTCTGTGGTGTACTCTCACTGTGGCAGGTTTCAAGCAAACAAGTTCGCCAAGTAGAAATATTCAACAATCAGTTCTTGCCAGTGGGTGCAAACCAGTTCCAGCGCACTGCTGGCCAGAACTCAGGCTTTCTGACAAGCCTGGAGGCTTTTATAGGACACCACTGAAACCAGAAGCCCCCAGGGACAGTAGGGTGGGAGCAGGGACTGTGGGCACAGGAATAAAGGGAGAGAGACAAAATACTGAACCCCAAAGGTCTCTGAGAAATCCAGTGGGTCTTCCTTTTCTGCGTGCTCAGGTGATTGCAGGTCTTTGCAAAAAGCCTGCACATCCTTCCCTGGAGCAAAAATGGCTCCTTGTGCACACTATCCAATGTTGTGTAAAGTTTAGCGATGGGGAGAAAAATGGGAAACTGTTGATTGCTGATAACCTCCTGGTATCAGCAAGATGCCACAGTGTAGCACAGCGCTGCCTGCTCTGCAGCTCCCAAGGAAGGAAGGCCATAGCAGGTGTCACTGTCCTCTCTGTCCAGACTGGGTTCTTTTCCAGAGTACTGTGTTTATCTATTGAACACTGGGTCACTTCTCTGCTTGTTTCTTTCCTCCTAGGCACAGTCTCCTTGTGTTTCTGGTTGACTAATCTGAGACTTGAACTTAGACACGGGCTGAGTGATCACTGGTGTGGAGCAGACTGCAGGGCACACTGCTGGTCATTAGCATGGCCTCAGTTTCCCTAGAAGCTCTTCCTCTGGACCAAGTCAGTAGTGAGCTATTAAAATTATCCTACTAGGCTCAGCACCCATAGCTCAGTGAGTAGGGTGCCAGCCACATACACCCAAGGTGGCGGGTTTGAGCCCGGCCCAGGCCTGCTAAACAATGACAACTGCCACCAAAAAGTAGCCAGGTGTTGTGGCGGGTGCCTGTAGTCCCAGCTACTTGGGAGGCTGAGGCAAGAGAATCGCTTAAACCCAAGAGTTGGAAGTTGCTGTGAGCTGTGATGCCACAGCACTCTACTGAAGGCGACATAATGAGATTCTGTCTGAAAAAAAAAAAAGTAAAATTAAATAAAATTATCCTACTAATAATGATGGCAATGAAAGTAGCTTCACCTACTTTGAAAGCTAACATCTTTGAACTGATTACTTAATATTAGTTAATTGCTATCCCAAAGAAATAAAAGAAATATTTTAAGCTTGTACTACGTATCACACATTATACATTATATAATATGTACATTATATTTAATCTTCCAAGGAAAGTGACCAGGAAAGTTATAATCTACATATCTTACTGATGAATAAAGCTCTGCTTAGAAAGGTTATATAACTTAGCTGAAGTCACATGGCTAGTGGGTGACTGAGCTAGGATTGAAACAGAAGTGGATCTGTGCCAAATACTCTATTCTCCTCATTCTACTATAATTCATGTCTCAGGTTGATCAGGAAAAAAAATCAAGATAATTCTGAGTGTAAAAATAGGGTGGGCATATTAATTTGCTATTGCTATGCACCAAATTACCACAAATTTAGCCACTTAGAGAAACACTCATTTATTACATTTTTGTAGCCCAGAAATCCAGGTGGGCTCATCTGAATCTTCTGCTCAGAATCTCACAAAGTCTAAATCAAAGTATCAGTCAGCTGGGGTCTTATGGGAGGGCTCTGGGAAGATGGTTCTTTCAAGCTCATTCTGGTTGTTGGCAAAATCCAGTTCCTTGCAGTTGTAGACTGAAGCTCCCTGGTTCCCTGCTGACTATTAGCTCCTTAAGGCCACAGAGTCACTCTACACAATGTCTGCCACCATTGTGCTAGGTAGGGTTGGATTGGGATAAGTTGCAATGGGTTGCCTGGGTGGGACTAGGCTGGGTGAAGATGTGTGGCATGGGCTGGAACAGGCTAAGCCAGGAGGTTTGGGATGCATGTGGTTGAGCAGGTCTGAGCTGGCTTGGCAATGTTGGCAGGAGTTGGGTTGGGATGGGTGTTGTGTGTTGGGGGCCACTGTGAGGCCAATGCCTGGAAACTGGTGTCAAGCTCTTTGAGTACAGTGGAGTGTGAGTGCTTTACTTATTCAGAGCTAGGAAGGGAGGACTCAGAGGATGACATTATTAGTGATAGCAACACCTCTGTAAGTCCTCCTTCACTGGGATTCCTCTCTAACACCTGGAGTCAGGCTCATGCCCCCTTCATCCAAAACAGACCTATCTCCAGGCTTAGGTCATTTCCAGCATTCAGCTCAGCCTCTTCTGCCTTCCTTAACATGAAAGCTATTAGAGCAAGAGGCTTGGCTTGGGAAACATGTTCCAAGCAGAGAAACTTGCAGGATGTGTTGTCTCAGGGCAAAACCAAACCCAAAGTCAGGATATCAGAGCCATATGGTTTCTCCTCTACGCTTCTGATGGAAGGAATTGTGGATTTTACGGAATTTGGGACCAGTTCCTGAGTCCCACAGGTGCTGTGCTCACTGGGCCAAGGAAAGTGGGTGCTGGCAGGCATACGAGTTTACACACACACACAGCAATGCACAGGACCACAGCATTTCCCAGTCAGTGACACATTCTTAGTTTACATACGTTCAGTGCTTAGAATAGCCCTGAAAGGAGGAGTCATCATGGAAAATCTCCAAGAGAGGCACTTGTGCTCACAGAGGCCAAGAGGCTTGCCCAGAAACGTATAGCAGAGCTAAGACTTATTTGTTTGGGTGCTTTTTACATAATCATTGTCTATCGCCTTGACTAGAGTCCAGCCTCTATAAGATGTACAATTTTGCCCATCTTGTTCATGGTTGTAGCTCAGCATCTAGACACACATAATAGGTGCTCAATTACATGTACTCAATATGCATATACAGAAATTCATGTTCTTTCCATGATGATACACCCACAGAAACACACATGGTTTCTTGTGACGTGGGCTCCTTGTCCCAAGGCCTGGAAGTCTTATCCCATCATTGCTGCATGGGGTTGCCTGGACCTGACCCACTGGCTCAGGTTCAAGAGAAAAGGCCTCTGGATTTAGACCTCTGAGCATGCCTTGCATGCTCCAGGTATCATGGGCACACAACAAATGTCACCCACTTTACCATCTGCCTTCATTTGGACCTTCTTTAAGGAACAAAGCAGGGAAATATAATTTGGAAATCAAGCTTTCCCTTTCAAGAGAGGATAGGATAGCCAGCCCAGCTAGGGTTTGAGACCATGTCTCTCTACTCAGGTCAACCAGCCTGCAAATCATTCTTGCTCAGAACACGGTCTCATTCAGTTTGCACAGACACCCCCAAAAGGGAGAGGTCATTATACCCACTGTGCACGTAAGAAAACTGAGGCTTCTAGGGAAAAGGTATCTGAACTGCCCAAGGTTATGTAACTGGGGAATACAAAGCATGGATCAGAATCCAATTTCATGACTCCAAGGTCCTTGGGTATCAATGCCAGACACCCCAGCTCCCTCCCTCCACCTCCCTGAGGCAGCACAGCTCTCCTTCATCCCTGGGCTCTTGAAGGGCAGGGCCATGCCCCCTCTTTCTTCCATCCTGCCTCTGCTCTCAGCCTGGGTCAGTACTGGGTGGGGGGAAGAGGGACGTATCTTGCTGCCTCCGACTGATATTGACGGATGAAGTGACTATTGTAAATGCTACCGTGTTGTGTAATCAGTAGGAAAATGTGACTCCGTCCCCAGAGATGCCAATGGCATTTTGGAGAAAATCCTATCCTTGATTTTCTGGGCCTGTTCAGCTGAAATGTCTGGGTGAAGGGACAGGCTAGGGGGTCCTATGTATGGGGCCTAGGCAGACCACCTGCCTTTCCAGCCCCTGCCTAGGAGAGAAATGTTTAGAAGAGTCACACCAAGGACTCAATCTCAACTCTGTCACTTACTTACTTTCTCTGCCCCATTTCTTCTACTATTAAATGAGGATAGAAAAATCACCCAACTCCTTATGACGACAGGTGAAATGGTTCAGCAGAGCAGCTAGGGTCTGGCCCGTGACTGATGCATGATAAATATTTGTTGAGGTAGGGGAAAAATGAATGAATAAGTGAAAAAGTGAATGAATGTGCATGAATACTTGAAGAAGCACGGGCCAGTAGCAAGACAGCATTTGGAATCTGGAGACCCAAGCTGGAGCCATGCATGACACCTACTAGCTGAATGACCTTAGACAAGTCACTTAACCTTGCTGAGCCTCAGTTAATAATAGTAATAATCCCTGCCTCTTAGGTCGTAGTGTGGATTAAATGAAAGTGCTGGGTGGAACTGCTTTGCTGATGGCAGGGCACTGTGCAAATGTTAGTTTTAATTATTCTCCACAATTATGACTGCTCCGCAGGAGACATGTGTGTGAGTGAGGGTGGAGAACGCTGTGCATGCGGAGAGGTCTGTGACCAGGCTGTGTGTGCGTGTGTATTGTGTGTGGGTGTGTTTGGAGAACCGGGGCCATTAGAAAAACCATCATCCCTCTAAGTTGTTCTTTCTTTTGCTAAACTCAACCTGCCAGGCTGACATCGGAAGCAGGAATTAGTGGGAAGTCTGGGGGGACAGGATTAGCAGCTGAACTTTCTATTCCTGGAGACCCTCTTTTCTCAGGAGGTCAAAGCAATTTCCATATATTATCCTGCTGGCAGCTTGGGAAGGTCAGGGAAACAGCAAACATATGACTCGAATTCCTCAGATGGAGAAATCAAGGCAGGAAGGGCGACCACGGAGGCCACTCTGCCCTGCTCTTATTTAAATCACCATCGGAAGGATTTTGCAGCCACCTGGGCCTGTCCCAGGCAATGCTTCTGGCTGGAAATGGTTCATGCATTTGAGTGCTTATTGCAGCCCTGGGCTATGTGTGCTTCAGGGGAGGATTGGAGCAGGACCCCAAGTCCCTGCCATGTAGACCCTTTGCAGGGTCTAGTCTGGCTCAATCTCCACCTTTTGGCCTCTGACCAAGCTGTCACCCTAATTCGCCTCCAGCAATCAGTCCTTCAAACTCAGTTCTCCTCCTCCAGGAAGTCAGCCTGGTTACCCTTGCTGGCAGATGGAGAAGTCATTCTTCAGGCCACCAGAGTGAAGGGATTAGGAGGGAGGGGCTCAGAAGCTTAGTAGTACCTCCTTCAGATACTAAGGGCAAGGTCTGGAAACAGTCTCTGAAACTGACCGGAAGGAGAGCTGCCCAAGCAGACAAACTGTGAATGTGGAGCTGGTGAGCTGTAGAGGTTCCCAGGAAGTTCTCTGAAGGGTTAAGACAGTGATTCCCAAAGTAAGGTCCCTATAGCAGCAGTGTCAGCAGCACCCTCTGAGAACTTCTTAGAAATGCAAGTTCTGCCTCACACCAGGCCTGGTGCCTCAGAACCCCACGGACTGGGATTAGGCAGTATTGCAGCAAGCCCTCCAGTTGATTCTGAGGCTCCAGAAGTTTAAGAACCACTGGGCTGAAACTGCACTTCCCTGCACCCTCAGCCAGGCACCTGTCTTCCCACTTAGGTCTCAGGAGCCTTGCCTGCCCACACTGGTTTTGATTCACTCTGAGGAACACTCTCACCCTGGACCCTGGGTCTTAAGGATGAGAAGGACCTCCACAGTCCTTCAGTTCTTACCACTCAGCCACACATGCATCCAGCCAATCTATGGTGTCATCTCTAGGTTCACTTAAGACCACCCTCCATCTTGCAAGCCCCTCAGTTCTTATCTCTAAAGAACAAGGACCTTACCTGCCACCTCCACTTTTGCTCATTCCCTGTCCTCATCAAGACCTGGCCCACATTCCTGGGCTGTCCTTGCCCTCCATGCCTCTGGAGGTCGAGGCCTCTCATTGTGTGACTCCAGGAAAGCAGGTCCCATCTTGGGGCCTGTGTGTCCCCACCTGTAAGGAGGAGATCTACCAGAACCCACCCAAGGCCCTGGAAAATGTTGCTGGATTGCAGGACTGTTGGACACGGCACCAAGCACTGGGTGCATGTCCGGCAGCCCCATCCCACTGCTAAAGTCCCAGGTCTCTGGTTGGCCCCAGGAGGGGAGTAATCCTCCATTCCCCCTCCAACACCTTCCCCCAGCAGGACTGCCCTCACAGCAACTGCCCTCTTGGCCAATTAAACTATGATCCAGGAACCAGGCCCATCCCCTGACAGTAACCAAAAGGCACTGGCACCCCAGTTTTACAGTTTCAGAACTGAGGCCTAGAGAGGTTCTGTGGTTTACCTGAGACTTCATGGCCAGTACAAGACTGGAATTCAAACTCAAATCGGTCTGACTCCAAAACCCCTTTCCTTAATCTTGGTGAGAGCAAGGGTGTCAGGTGGGGAGGGAAAGCACCCCCAGCCTGGGCAGCGGCCCAAATGCTCACTAGCAAGTAGCCTTGGGCCTGCCTGGGTTACCCCGTCTGTATACCAGGAATAGTAACTCATGCCTTGCTGGCCTCATTGGACTCCTGTAAAAATTAAGGACAAGAGGTGAAAACGTGGAAAATTGTGGTGTCCAAACGCTGTGACAGAGTACGCATAGTACTTGACAGTATGCAAAGTGCATCCTCGTGTCACTTCATGCCACCTTCTCCGAAACTCATCCATCCTCGCCCGCATAATCGCACAACCGCCAACTGAGGCAAAGGAATCAATCAGATGCGTCTCAGGAGCCCAGCAGGACCCCTGGGGACAGGCTCGACTTGGAGCCGGGTGCACCTCCGGCCACTAGCGCAAGAGGGCGCCATGGACCCGCAGCGAGCCCAGGCTGCCGGACCCACAGCCCGCTACGGCTTCCAGTCTCTGCTCTGTCCTGCTGCTTCCAAGGTTTCACCGTACCTGGAGCTGCCTGGGGTTCCAGGGGTCGTCGGGACCGGGCGTGGTGGTGACAGAGAGCTGCGCAGAGTCTGAACTTGAAATCGGGGAAAACAGCTGCATCTCCCCGCTGTGTCACCTCTATAGTGAGACATTTGACCTCTCTGAACTTCATCTATAATTATAGAAATATAATTCCCGTCCCCCGCTGCCTCTAACCCAGCCCGCGAAAGCCTCCTAAGCCCACAAAATGAGATCGCTAATTCAGGTTTGCAGTGCAAACTGTAAAACCGGATTCGCGCTTGAGGAATTCGTGTAAGACGATGTCTCCTTCCCCTTGCACTCAGCAGCTGAAGCCCCTCAGACGAGGTACGCATGGCCCCCATACTCCCGTTTTATGGACAGAGAGGTTGCTCTTTCCGGGTTCGTGTGACTTCTCATCCCGGCAGAGACCGGCTGGTCTCCCGACAGCAGCACAAGGCTCTATCCTTACCCAGTCCCACGGCCCATGCTCCAACCTGCACTACGGGGCAGCGCTGGCCTCGCGGGGCGAGGTGCCGGCTAGTCGCTTCGGCTCGTCTGCAGAGATCTGCAGAGGCCGGGTTCCTCCGGAGCCAAAACGATCGCAGGAACGTTAAGGGCCTGAATACTCAGGCCGACCCCGCTCGGGCCCGCTCAGTGCGAAGCGCAGATTGTGTTCGGAACCCAGTTCCGATCTCAGCCTCCGGCCCGGACTGTGACACGCCACCCCGGGGTGGCACAACGTGCGCCAGCATGTGTGGCCGGGAGTGACTCTGGAGGCCGACGGCGCACGCGGACTCCCGCGTCCCGCATGCTCTCCCGCGCCCTCCCCCCCGCCATGGCCAGAGCTGCCCCAGCAAAGGCCCTTCCCTGGGTGGGATTGCCCGGGTCAGGCGGGGGAGAGCTGAGGCTGTGCCTGAGCTGTTTGCACACATGTAATTAGCACTAATTATCCCAGGCTTTCAGCTTGCCGACTCCGGCCTGAGAGCTGTGGGCCCAGGGTGAAAGCGCCCGGGGACCCGCTGTCCCTCCGCAGACGCCCTCTGCGGCCGAGCTGGGGGACCCGGGCTCTGTCCGCGTCCCTAGGACCTTGCATCGTGGGTCGTTCGTATATCTGTGTGTGCCCGAGGGTCTATACCACCACCACGTGCCAGCATGCGGGGTCTTTGTGTGTCTGCTGCTGTGTGTTTGAAGACGCCGCCGGGAAGGTTCGCGGGACCCGGCGCAGATGGGGGCGAGGAGGAGTCGCGGGCTGAGGGCTGGGGGGCCCAAATGGCTCTCAGCTGTGAAGGAAGGAAGCGCTGGTGCCCCGCTCTTTTTCATGCACCGCGACTCCTGCATAAACATGAGCCCCCAGGGCAGTGACCACGCCGAGAATCCCCGGGATTTCTGCTGTAACCGCCTAGCCGAGGTGTTGTCCACTGAGCCCTGTTCCCCCGGGCACCAAGTCATTTCGTCCGTGCTTGAAGGCGCCCAGCGCCGCCCCCTCTTGTTTGAATGGGCCACCAGCGCCCCTCTCCTACAGGTGGCAGAGCCGGGGCTCAGAGAAGTTGGGTCGCTCGCCCCTGGCGGAGCAGCAGGCCACGGCGCCACTTCCAAGAGCCGCAACGCGGGATTCCGGCTCGGCTCGAGCACCTAGGGCCTTCCGGGCCCGCGGACGCGTCCATCTTCAAGGTCCTCTTTTCTCCCTCTCTGATCTCAGATCCTTCGTTCTCGCCAACCCGGTTCCTGCGTACTCGGTCCTCTTCCTGCTGCGTCCCTCCAGCCCCCTCCCTGCAGCCGGTTCACCCTGGTCTACGCCAAAAGGAGCCAGAGACCCAGAGGAAACCAAGCTCGCCCCCAGAGGTGTCTTAGTCCGAGGTGGGACTGTCCGCCAGGTCACCTAGAGCGGGATTTCTCTGCACACCCCTGCCCTGCCGCCGGAGTCCCGTCTGCCCTGCCCCTGGGGCCTTCCCCTTCCTGGGCTCTCTGTCCCGGCTCCTGAGCCTGGCTTTCTCACTCTCTGACACGGTTACCCGCCCCCCAGTGTCGCTGTGGCTTCGTCTCTGTCTCTCGTTGTCTCTTTGACTCTCTCTCATCTGATCTCTGCCGGTGAGACGCTACCCCGCCCCGAGCCCCCCTCAAAGGAACACACACCGGCAGAACCCGCCTTTTCAATAAAAAAAAAGACAACTGGGAAACAGCAAATTAAAAAGCATTAGCTTAAAAACAATCCATGTGTCTGCAAATGCGTTCCAAACGGCAGCCTTTTGGGGGAGCAGGGGGCCGTGTTGGCCACATGCTCTGGAGCCCCAGACACAAAATGTTGGGGACTTAGTGCCCCACGGTGGACCCCTCCCGCAAGCCACCTGTGACGGCAGGGTGTCTAGGAAGGAGGGGGTCTCATCTCCGTGCTTGCTGTCATGGACCCCCACTAGGTTTCCTGGACCCTCGCTGTGTTTTGGCATCTGCTGGCCCCTCCTAGTCCCCCAGCTCCCCTAAACTTTACTAACACCCAGCTCTCTCTTTACTCCAGACCTCCCTACCCCCCACCCACTCTCACAGATTCTGCCCCCCACACTCTGAGGCGCTGAGGCCTGCCCTACCCCACTCCCATTCTGCCCTCCCGCCCTTAGACCACCCAGCAGTCCTGGCTCAGGGAGAAGTGGTTAGAACACAAGCTTTCCTTGGCCTGAAGAGACTCCCCAGGGAGTTGCACACAGCTGCTATTCCCACTACCTGCAAGGGCTGTGTCCTGCCGGTGCTAATCAAAGGTGTGTCTCCAAGACCAGCCTTTCCCAAGGATGCAGAAGGTGGCTGCTGTCACTAAGCCCCTTGCCAAGACAGGACCTCCCTTCAGAGTTTATCATGCTGCCACCTTTACAGAACCCAGCACCCCTGCTTCGGCTTTTTCACTGGAATGTGGAATAATTGGAGTATCTCCTTTAGGGCTTAATTAGAAAAGAGGGGTTTGTGGGGGCCCAGATTTCTACTGCCCTTGTAGGGTCTTCCCAACTGGAAGGAAGATCCTGGGTCTATAAACCAGATGGGAAGGAAGGAGTTCTGGTTTCTTAGCCTTGTTCTGCTATTGATAAAGACTGATGATTTTAATGGTAAAAACAATAACAATAATAGCAGTTAACACCTATTGAGCACTTATTGTGTGCTCTGCATATATTAACTCACAGAAATCGCTAGTGGCTACATGCCTTGAGCAGTACCTTACCCTATCTGAACCTCAGTTTCCTTATCTGTAGCAGGAAGGAATGGGAGGAGAATCCTCCCAGTTGAGACAGTGAGTCTGAAACATTGATTTGTAATTGAATGAAAATCTCCTGGACAAGTTATTTGTTATCCCTGTTCCTATCTGTTTAAAAAAAGACGTAAGTTGGCTCGGCGCCTGTGGCTCAATGGGCTAAGGCGCCAGCCACGTACACCTGAGCTGGCGGGTTCGAATCCAGCCAGGGCCTGCCAAACAACAATGATGGCTGCAACCAAAAAATGGCCAGGCGTTGTGGTAGGCGCCTGTA
>CAUYRH010028661.1:0-47897 GCA_963574655.1 Perodicticus potto | reverse complement strand
TAATCATCTGTATGCCCATATTAAGCTGAAATGAAAAAAAAAAAAGGTACACCTGTACAGGGCACGTATGTGAATGGAACTTGTAGGACTGGAAGTTGCTGTGGGTAAGTCAGTGAATGAGTGGTGAGTGAGGTGAAGACCTAGGACATTACTGTACACTTTATAAACACTGTACACTTAGACTACACCAAATTTTTTAAAAAAATTCTCCCTTTAATAATAAACTTGGCTTATTGTAACTTATACTTCACAAACTTGAGTTTAATGTTTTAACTCTTAAAAATGCTTAGCTTAAAACACAAACACATTGTACAGCAGCACAAAAATATTTTCTTGATTTATATTCGTTTTCTATAAGCTTTTTATATTTTACATTTTGTAAAAGCATTTTTACTTTTTAAACCTTTTTGGTAAAACTAAGACAAGAGCATACATTTTAGATTAGGCTTTCCCAGGTTCAAGGGTTATCAAGCTATTACTAAGTGACAGTGTTGCTGGGCAGAGGTGCGGTTGCCTGTGAACCAAACATGAGAAGCGAGGCCCACACAGGAGAGGTGGTTTATTCAAGTGTTGGCAGTCTGAGGAGATGGTGCACTATTGTTTCAGGGACCATCTTTTCTTTCTCTGCTAACTGAGCAACTTCTAAAGGGAAAGTAGGAATGGGGTACATAGGAGAAAGAAGCTTTGTGCAAGTTGCCATGACTCATTTGATGGATATTAGCAAACAATAGGTTTTCCGGTGGATAATGTCATCAGGTGACACAGAGTCTTTTCCAGATTCTTGATCTATTTTTCTTCAAGGTAATTTTAATCTTGTGCCTGGCATCGGTTTAAGCAAGCAGCAGGTTAATTCTAAACTTTTAAGACAGAATAAGCCAGAAGCATACTGGATGCAGAATGGCTTCCCCTTAGCTAGCCTAGCCATAGAGTCTGAATGGCCCTAGGGGTATGCTTACAATAGGAGTTTTTAGCTTCATGAAAATTTTATGGGACCGCCATTGCTGACCCAAACATCAGTGTGTGGCTGTACTTCTGCACAGGGCTCCTCCAGATTCACACAGCTGCCACTCAATAGCTCCTCATCTGGCATGTGCCATACCTTTCTTGCTTCCTGCCCTGGGCTTCTCTTATGCTTTAGGGTGAAATGCCTGAGTTATCCATCTAGAGTGCCACTTGAAAATACAATCCTGGGAGTTGTGTTCTGTGAGGCATTCTTGATGGTATGGTGGGGGGGGGAGGATAATTCTGAGACACTCCTCAGCACCATGGAAGGTACTAGTTAAAGGGCACAAACTTCTAGTTGTAAGATAAATACATTCTGGTTATCTAAAATAACCAGAAGTAAATTTTGAGTATTCTCACAATGACAACCAAAGATACCTACCTGTGTGAGGTGATGGATATGTTAATTAGCTTGATCATGATAAGAATTTCACAATATGTATGTGTCTTAAATCAACCTTACATATATACATTTTTAAAGCCTATTATGCCTCAATAAAATTAGAGGAAAAGGAAATGAAAATGCCATGGCATCGTGGAATGGAGCGCCCATCCCCGGCCACATTGGCTACTTAGCAACATGACCTTGAATTGTCTATCCCACCTTCTCTGCCTCTCCCCTCATTTCTGTCCCTGGATATTACATCCCCTATCATCATTCAAACTACTCAACTATTTTCCCAGAGTTCTTTGTCTCAGTCTCTGTTTTGGGGGGAATCCAGGCTAAGACACCAATTGTTCAACCAGTTAAAAGATTGCTCAGTTAGGCCAGCTGTCTAGGTTGGACCTCTCTTACTACCAATTCTCTCCTATGGAGTGAAAAAGGAAGGGGGGCTGTGACAAGTATCTGGGCAGAAGAATTCCCACGGCCACCCAGCTGCATAGATATAATAGCAAAACAAAAGATTCACAAATTAATCAAACTCTAATGAAGGAAAGGAAATTAGTAATTATGATAAAATCTCTGGTGGGGGAGTGGGAGAAAGGAGGAGGGAAATGACTTTAGCAAATGCATATTTAATGACACAGCAAAATAAGGTAATTAGGCATAGTCTGCTGAACTGTGGGTGCGGGTAGTGGTGGTGGGAAGATTGTCACAACTGTGAGATCAAAGCTCATTTATAAAGTAATTAAATCCCAAGTACTGTTGTTGCCCAAAGGAATTTAATTAAAAAAATAATAATTTAATCCTTGACTCAACTTTTGAAAAGCTGGTGATGGCTAAGCCTTACAGCTAGTTAATAAATCTGGTTGGATTTGGGAGTTGATGCTACTCAGCAGCAAGGTCTGTGTTCTCATCCTTGGGCTCTTTCTGCTCTGGCAAATGAGGTCAGCAAGGAAGAGAGAGGGACTGAGGGGCAGGCTCTCTGCCAAGCACTTTAAATAAATGCCTTCCTCATTTAACCTCACAGCGACCTTTAGAAGCAGGTAACTCTATTCTCATTTCACAAATAAAAGATGATGGGCAGTTGAATTATTTGAGCTCAAATTTTGAGGCTAAGATTCAGACACTGACAACAGATTGACCTTAATTATTTCTTGCTTAAAGGGGAGGATATAAAGGAAGCACTGATGTTTTCTATATTTCTTACACAAATGACAGAGATAGTATATAGATTCAGTAAGATTCCTTTGAACCCCAGACCAAGCAATGACTATGATATTGACTTTTCCCACAGGGAGAAAATAAATGCAATGTCAGGGTTACTTAAGCATCTTCTTCCCATTGCCAATTATAGGTTTTGTGGAAAATTCGAGGTTGCTGTCCTAGCTTACTCACCAGAGTCCTTGGAATTTGTTTTGTTTGAGTGTGGATTGATTCTAGAGAAGTGAATCAAAACACAGGGACCATAATGCAATAACTAAGAAAATACCATGAAGGCTATGTTAACCAGTTTGATGAAAATATTTCAGTTTGTATATGAAACCAGCACATTGTACCCCATTATTGCATTAATGTACACAGCTATGATTTAATTTAAAAAAAAAAACCACAGGAACCAATGAAGTTTCTGGATCTACAAAGTTTGTGGATCTGAAAGTGGCAAATACCCCAGTTCTTTCCTTCTTCTCAGCTGCATTGCATCCTGTCAGAGAAGCAGAGTTACCTAGACTCTCCAGGTTTCATTAAAATAGTTGAATAACAACATAAGCAAAACCTCTGTGGTAATAGATGGTGATATAACTATAAATCATGGTCAGTCATGTGTCAACCAACACCTGCGAGGAAATCATTGGTTCAAAATTATTTAAGTGGCATCTACATGCTGGTGGCTAGGGGTACAGACTAGAAATTAATATTAATGATAATGAAGAAGAAGAATAGCTAACATTTATATAATATACACTGCATGCCAGGTAGTATTCTAAATATATATGTTAGCGAGTCTGTGTATAAATTTGTACACACACATATGTATGTAATCCATATGTATATATTCTTGTTCAAGTCTCACAATAACCCTATAATCTTCATTTTACAAATGAGGAAACTGAGATAAAGGGAGGGTAAGTGACTCACTAGAGAAGAAAACATTCTGAAAGAGTTCACTCTGATGAGGAACAGACACAAGGCAGCCCACCGTAATGTGGTAATGCTAGACAGAGAGTGTAAGGGGAGCACCTCCTGGAGGAGTTGGGATGGCTTCATCCAGCAGGTGACATCTAGGCAGGTGCTGAAAATGAAAAACGGCTTTCAAAGCAGGACAAAGAGGACACAATCAAAAAAGGTCATCTGATCTACAGCAGCTATATTCATAATTGTCCCATATTGAAAACAACAAAAATGTCCTTCAGTAAGCAAACAGGTAAACTAAGTGTGGTACATCTTGACAATGGAATCTTCCTCAGCAATAAAGATAAATGAGCTATCAGGCCATGAAAATGCATGGAGGAACCTTAAATGCATATTACTAAGTGGAAGAAACCCATTTGAAAAGGCTATATACTGTATGATTATAACATTCTGGAAGGGAGAAAACTGTAGATAGAGACAATAAAAAAAGATCAGTGTTGTCAGGGGGTGGAATGAGCAGGAGGAAGACATGAACAGGTGTGGGGTAAAAATACTCACATATGTGCTCCACTGAGACTGGGAAAGAATGGGTTAACATGACTTTTGTCTGCTTCTTGAACCTTTTCACATTACAGGAGCAAGCTTGCACCCAAGGCAAAGCTGCTGTCCCCTTGCGTCTCCTGTCACGCAACAAACAGGTGGAGCACAAGGGATTTGGAGACAGTGCACGTGCTCTGTATGATACTTATAATGGTGGTTATATGACAGGATACATTTCTCAAAAGTCCATGGAAAATAAAATACAAAGAGTGAAACTTCATGTAAACTGTAGACTGTAGTTAATAAAAATGTATTAATTTTGGTTCACTGGTTATAATAATGAATTTATGAATAATATACCACACTCTTGCAAGATTAGTTAATAAGAGAAATGGGGGGGAGGGAGGAAAGGAAGTATGTGGAATCTCTATAAATTTCTGCTCCAGTTTTCTGTAAACCTAACACTGCTCTAAAAAACAAACCCTTAATAAAGAAACAGAAGGAGGAAGGCAGAGAGAAAGGACAACTTTGAAAATAGTACACATAGAGCATTACAGAAAAAGGGCATCAAATTCTCAGGGTCCTTTCAAAAATCTAAATTAACCTTGGAGTAAATGAATGAAACATTAAGCCATGAGTAGATTTCAACTTAGTATATATTAAATTATTAGCCTATTTTCTTCTCTGTCATTAGTTGGCTTCAGATACGGAGAATATGAAGATTCCTTTGACTGCAAGTGAAAACTAACTCAGACTCCTTCAAGCAAAAGGAAATGTATTGGTTTTCATCATCTGAAAATACAAGGGTGATGTTTCCAGCAAAGGTAAGTCCAGGAGTACAAAGTCCCTTTAATGCTTCCCCCACCCCTCTCATTCTCTCCCTCCATTTTTCTCTATGGTCCTCTGATTTGATGCAGTTCTGCTAGGCTCTCCCTGCACAGCTGTTATGATCCCCCGGCAGGCCCAGAGCCATGTGATTTTGAGCTCTCTGCTCTGTGTGTGAATCTCCATCAGTCACAGAAAAGTGATGCTGGCCCTTCTGGGGTGAAATGACCACCCCAAGACAATCCACCCCAGGAGCATGCGATAATTTCTTTTACATTTCTTGAGGTTGCATGCCCAGCCCTATCGTGGGAGGCAGGGCTATGTGAGCAGGAGAAGCATTTGATAGGAAAAGGGGGGTTCTTTGGGCACATGAAGGGGGACAGATGACAAACAGGCTCAAAACAAACCAAAGCGGTCCCCAAACTATTCAAAGAACAGAATTAGAAACATATGTCAGCCATGTTTCTGACTTGCACACCCTCAAAACTGCATCAGTCTATCTTATCAATTTTTAGGCAGGGCCTCAGGTGTGCCTGGGAAAGACATGGGGCTGGAGAATCAGATAGGAGCCAAGGCAGGTCTTGGGGATGAAGAATCAGGTAACAGAGCACTGGTCTAGAGGCCAGCTATCTCCAACAAAAGTCTCTCCAGTGACAGTGACGTTCTCTATCTGTGCTGTCCGCTGCAATAGCCACTCATCACATGTGTCTGGCTACAGAAATGTGGCTAACGTGAATGAAGAACTGATTTTTAAATTAATTGGAATTTAAGTTCCACGTAAGGCTAGTGGCTGCCTTATTGACCAGCACAGGTCTGTAAGGCTTACCAAATCCCATAAATTTTTTTTTCTTGTTTTTGAGACAGAGCCTCAAGCTATTGCCCTGGGTAGAGTGCTGTGGCATCACAGCTCATAGCAACCTCCAACTCCTGGGCTCAAGCGATTCTCCTGCCTCCGCCTCCCAAGCAGCTGGGACTACAGGTGCCTGCCACAACGCCCAGCTATTTTTTGGTTGTGGCCATCATTGTTGCTTGGCAGGCCTAGGCTGGGTTTAAACCTGCCAGCTCAGTTGTATGTGGCTGGTGCCTTAGCCGCTTGAGCCACAGGCACCGAGTCACATAAAATTTTTATATAAAAAAGTTTCTGTTGCTATGGATTGCCAATTCAGTGAAAGACCAGGAAAATGCCAACCAGGAGAACTGTGCTGATGCCCAAGATGAGCTAACCCACATGGACATGACGAGGTTTCCCGTTGATGACCAAAGCCAGGAAGCCTGACTCTAAAGGTAAGCTGCTCTAATCATATTTCTCTGAACCCTGGGATTTGGAACTGGGAAACTGAGAAGGGTATGGCTATGAGAGTTGAGCTTAAAATTCATGGAGCATTGTCTAAAAGTGTATCCAATTAAAAAAAAATCATGAAGCAGACTCAGGGCCCCATTGGTCATTGTGGACATACTGGAGCAATGAGAAGACAGAAGTTGTTGAATGGGTTATCAGGGAAATCTGGCTGCTGAGAGAGGGCAGAATGGTCAGGTGTGCCTAGCAGAGGAGAAGTCGGGAAGGGTCCTCCCATCCCAGGGGAGAGAGCTGGGGGGCCACCTTAGCATTTCTTTCTTTGTGTTTTGGTTGTATTTCAGCTTGTATTTATGGCTTCTCCCTGGATGCTCTTCCTTACTCCTTCTTTCCTGGAAATAAATTCCCTTAGTGTGAGCCAGAGTCAGTGGGACTCTGCTATCATCTAGACTAATTTTAATAAAATTATGAGAATTCTAATGTAAATTATAAGAGAACATTACAGAGAAAAACATCTTGTGCATTCTAGACACAAATATTGCATTTCTGAGCTGGAAGGAAATTGAGGAATCATGGCATTTAATCTTATCATTGTAAAGGTAAGGAAAAAAAGGATGGGCATGGGATCATACCTGTAATCCTAGCACTCTGGGGGGCCGAGGCCAGTGGATTACCTAAGCTCAGGAGTTGGAGACCAGCCGAGGCCAGTGGATTACCTAAGCTCAGGAGTTGGAGACCAGCCTGAGCAAGAGCAAGACCCTGTCTCTAAAAAGTAGCCAAGTAGCCGGGTGCTGTGGCCGGCACCTGTAGTCCCAGCTACTTGGGAGGCTGAGGCAAGAGAATCACTTGAGCCCAAGAGCTGTGATGAGAGATAGATGTGTCTGCACTCTACCAAAGTCGACAGAGTGAGACTCTGTCTAACAAAAAAAAAAAAAAAAAAAAAAAAAAGGAGAGGAAAGCCATGAAATGTTACCATCTGAGGTTCCATAGCTGACTTCGGAAAAGTTTCTCATGTGTTAATTTTCCTTCTGAAATTTTGTTTTAAACACACAAAACAAACAGAATGAAACAAACAAATCTATCATTGTTGATTCTGAGTGTGAGCAAAGATTAAAATACAATAGTGGATGGATAAATTCTTTTTAAGTATTATCCAACTTTTTTCCCCAGGACTTATTAGCCCAGTGGGAGTCCAGTAATAGTGTAGCCCGCATTTTGTTGGTGTTTGCCTTTGTGTGAATAATTCAGGACCTCTGTTTTCTGTGAAATACCATCCTCCCACCCAGTTTCTGGGGGGCAGTGGAGTCCTCCGGGGCGGGGCCGCAGATGCTGTTTCTTCCCCCAGCCAGGTGGGGGCGCTGCCCCACCACAGTTTGCACCTGTGTTTCTGGAAAGCACCAACTTCAGGGCCCAAGGTGGTTGTGTCCAGGCCTGGTGCCAAGGCAGTGCTGGTCTCCTGGTGGCTCCTGATTAACCAAAGCCACGTGAACCTGTCATTAGGGCATCCAAGTGACAGGGCCGGCCGCTGCCTATGTGTGGACAGTTGTGAAAGCTGCTCCTTTGACTTCTGCCTTCAGCCATAGAGTCAGACAGAACCCCAAGGCTGGATCAGAAAGACGCGTGTCACTTGGACGGCTCTGTGGGAGCCGCGCCCTGGTGCACCCGAGTCCCTGACTGCCTCAGGACAGCGTCCCCTGCTTTCAGACCCTCTGTGTTGTTCAAAACGGCCGAAGCTCGGTCAGGTGGGTGCAGCCAGGCCTGCTTCACCTGGGAAGCTGCCCTCCCCTCCCTTCTCGCCTTTCCTCACTCCCACGGAAACTTGGACAGCAGTCTCTGGCCTCACATTTCCACCTGAAGCACTTTTCTGGGCCCACAGTCCTGACCTCTGCTCCCATCTCATGCTGCCTGGGGAAAAGGAGAGGTTTACCAGATGGGCGAGTTTGAGAGACGGAAAAGAACACGCCAGGCCCAGCGTCCTTCCCTCGTGGGGCTCACCTGGCCGCAGAGAGGCCTCTGCTCCTGCCCTGCTGATACGGAGATTTCTTCCTCTGTAGGTCCTTGGTCTAGGGGATTTGAAGAATGAACCCATGGACCACAGATCAGAGGTAAGACAGGATTTTTATTAGACAGAAAGGAATACAGAAGAAGTAAAAAGCACCAGAGCTTCTGGAAGCGGGAAAGAATTAAGTGGGTTGGGTATTAGGTCTTGAGAATTACACTTGCCCAGGACTTGGTAAGTGGAAAAACATCTTTTCAAAGTTAATGAGTGCATGAACAAATGAATGAATACAGTTCTTCCTCCACTAGGGCAAGTCTATCAGGTCCTTTACAGTTGTTGTCTCCGAGAAAGGATTAGGGTGTGAGCTACCTACAAGGTGGAACCACCCAAAAGCCATCTCAGGCTGCTTTTTTCATGATCTTGTTATAGCCCAGAGGCGAACTGTTTGTGCCTGGAAATGGGGGCCTGATTTCTGAGCTCACCTGAGCCTAGAGAATGGGGGTTGAGGGGGGGGGTCCCTGTCCAGCCCTGAGTGGTGGAATCCTGTATCACTACCACTGCCTTCAGCTGAGCAGCACTGGCCTTTGCAAGGGAAGCTGTTCCTGTACAATCCAAGGAGGGCTGGGAAGTTCTCTGTCTCTACCTGAGATTGTGTGGGAACATTTAATTATGGGAGGAAGGACTAATAAGGTCACCTAACTCCACAATCTCCTGTCAGCTAGGATGTGACTTGGCAAGTGATATTTTGGTCTCCATCTGAGTCCTGACTCTGGTCTCCCATTGGGTCCCAAACATGAGAGGGTAGGAGAGGTGTTATTTACTGAGTCTCCTCAAGTTAAAAATCACCCCTTACATGTTTGGTACTATATTAAGGGTTGAGGATTCAGAGAATGCCAAGAGAACCCTTAAGAATCTCTATTATGATGTCATCTGAGAAGTAGGTTCAGGAGGTAGAGGTGCCACCAACCAAGACTGGGGACACCCAAGGATCAGACCAAGTCAAACTTGGGATCTACTCATTTGTTTTTTTTTTATTTTTATTTATTTATTTTTTATTAAATCATAAACACATAGATCAAGTATACATTAATGCATATGTGGGGTACAATGTGCTGATTTCATATATAATTAGGAACACTTACATTGCACTGGTTAATATGTACCTCATCTTGTTTACTTAATTATTGTTGAGATATTTATACTTTATACTTAATAGATCCGACATGTACCCTTGCAATACGCACCATAGGTGTGATCCCACCATTCACCCTCCCTCAGTCTGACCTCCCCTCTCCTCTCCCATCCCCCTCTCGTCCCTCCTTCACCCTGGGCCATAGTTGTGATCTATTCTTCATATGAAAGTGTGAGTGATTGTAAATTGGTTTCATAATAGTACTGAGTACATTGGATATTTTTTCTTCCATTCTTGAGATTCTTTACTAAGTAGGATATGTTTCAGCTCCATCCATGTAAATGTAAAAGAGGTAAAGTCTCCATATTTTTTAAGGCTGTATAATATTCCATGGCGTACATATACAACAATTTTTTAATCCATTCATGGGTCAATGGGCACTTGGGCTTCTTCCTTGACTTGGCTATTATGAGTTGAGCTGCAAATGAACAGTCTGGTGCAAATATCTTTGTTATAAAGTGATTTTTGGTCTTTTTGGATATACAACTAGTAGAGGAATTGCAGGATCAAACGGCAGGTCTACTTTTAGGATCTGATCATTTGTAGTACTTTTGTTCTCTTTTTTTAAAAAAAAAATTAAGACACTTTTTTTTTTTTTTTTGGTGATAGAATGTTGCTCTATTGCCCAGGCTACAGTGCAGTGGTGCAATCATAGCTCACTGCAGGCTGGAACTCCTGGGCTCAAGCAATCCTTTAGCCTCAGCCTCCTAAGTAGTTTAGATTATAGGTGATTACCAATGTACTAGGCCATTTTTAAGGTTTTTTTGTATTTTATTAGTGACAAGGTGTCACTGTGTTGCACAGGCTGGTCTCAAACTCTTGGCCTCAAGTGATCCTCCCACCTCAGCCTCCTACATTGCTGGGATTAGAGGCCTGAGCCACCATGACCAGCTGGGGCACATTTTTGAATGAATTGTAATTTTATACTGTATTTTTTGCTATCAGTTGAGATTGTTTTAATGATAGAATAGAATGATAGATTGTTTTAATCATATCACTGTTCTATTGATAGAATTTAATGTGCTATTTTCTTTTACACAGAATAATGTGACTTCTTTACTTGGGTGTAAAAAAGAAAATTAGACAGATAGATAGAATTTTTGAGTTAAAGTAGTAAAAACTTGAGTGGCGATTTCACCCTAGTATGTGGTACAATATTTCCTTCCGGTCTTTTTGTTCCCTGTGTGCAGGTTGATGTGCTTTTGTATGAGGGCTTGTTTGATTTAATCTCAATTATAGTAATGTTGTAATTTTCTATCCAGAGGTTGGCACTTAAGACTGTACCATGAGAATATTTTCATGGTATTACATGGCCTTCATAAAGATAAGCAAGAGGGCTGTGAGATATTCAACTAAGCAAAAATATACTCTAATTTATTTATTTCCCTATATTTGGATAGTTCAGTATTTCACTTTTCCCTATCATGAAAGGCCTAAAGGAAAGAGCGTTTGAAATTAGAAATAAATGCTTTTACTCCATTGTTGCTGCTAATAACCTTGGAGCTTTGGATACAAGTTCCTTAGTATCCTTGAGTCTGTTTTCTGGTTTGTAAAATGGGAGTATATAATTCTTACCTCATACGTCATTTTGAGGATTAAATAAATATGGCACATGAGGCACCAAACCACCATTCTTGATATCCAGTACATGTTTAATAAAACTTCCTACCTCCCTTTGCTAGGACATGAACACATAAATAAATTATGTGAGCTCTGACAGGCATAAGCTGGTAGCATCTGCAGATCATCAGGGGAATACAAGTACTTTCCTTTAAAGCAGCAGCATTTTACAAAACAAACTATGAAATTTATGTCTTTGGCCTAAAAGAGTTTACAGTTTGGAGTTAACAATTTTCCACCTGTTCTATAAACCAGGTGAAAGTCGAATTTAAAAAGGACTCTATTTGCATAGATTACCTTCTCCAGGCAAACCAAATAGGAGCTCTTAAATAAATGAGTTATCATTTTGGATAGAGTTGCTTTTGTGAACTAAAATACATGGGTTGCTACAAGAGTTTCAAGACAGACTGTGCAGTGGTCCACTGTTCCACAGGGTCCTTTCTGATTCACCTGTGCGAGTTTCAACATTCTTGGCTTCCCGGCGTTGCTGGAGGGCTTCATTTGTTTCTGTCCACACAAATTTTATTGTCTTGATTTTTGCATATCTCAAAACTTTTGTAATGACCTACAAATCTTAAGCCCCCAAGCTTATTGAATGGATTCTCCTCTTGGCCAAGGGGACCACAGATACAACTTTAAAACTGAACTGGTGGCCATGAGGAGAAGGGAGGTCAGACATGCTTCCGCCTCCTGGAGCCACTGTCCATAAAAGTAAGGCACTGAATCATTAACCAGCTTAACTCTGCACAAGACCAAGGTTAATCCACACCTGTCGGTGATCAGTTTACTTACTAGATCATTTGAATCTCAGTATATGTCCTGTATGTGTCTAGTGGCTTATCTCTGACTGATAGACTTCCTTTTTTTCTTTTTCTGAGATGCAGTGGCCTTATCATAGGTTACCAAAACCTCAAACTCCTAGGCTCAAGTGATCCTCCTGCCTTAGCCTCCTGAGTAGCTGGGACTACAGCGCATGACACACGCCTAACTCATTTTCCTATTTTTTATGGAGATGGCAGGGGAGCTCTCCCTTTTGCTCAGGCTGGTTTTGGCCTCCCAACTTTGTAGGATTCAGATTATGGGTATGAGCCACTGGGCCCAGGCCAGACTTCCTTATCTTAGCTTAAAATATCCCAAATCTTTAGACCAAGCTTCATTTCTTTCAACAATTGTGAATCAAAGAATCCTTAGAACCATCTCTAACCTGTATGCCCCTACTTAGACATTTCTGCCTTTTCTGGCCAAACCAATGTACACTTCCCATGTATAATAGATTTTAGGTAATTCCTCTCTCCCCAAAAGGTATGAAACTCAACTACAGTGGGACTACTTGATGAGGCCTTCTTAGGAATGGCTGTCCAGGCCATGGTCACATATATTGTGCTCAGAAGAAATCTCTTTCAATTATTTTGCAGACTTTAGGCTCTCTTCCACTGACACATTATTCCCTTCATGATTACTATAAAGATAAAGGTATATCTCTCTGTGTGTGTGTATTTGTTTGCTCATTCATTTGTTTATTTGGGCCTAGGCCTGTCTAGTAAATCAGGAGGCTTCTTGAGGCTACTTCTGGGTTTTGACAAGACATCAGCCTTAAAAAGCACTCATCTTCCTGTTTGCTGAGGGACTGGACGTGCTTATGGTTTGGAAAAATGCTGAAACAAATTATTTACATATAATTTAGATTAAAGAGTACCTGTTTTCCGCTGGAACTAGACCACTGGTACAGATGAGCCTTCTCCTGGGTCATTACTCATTCATCAAGCAAAGCTTTCTGAAGCACCTGCTGTGTCAAAAGCCTTCCCAGGAGACACAGGACAGACAGCCAGCACCATTTCTGTCCCGTGGGTCAGCAGAAGGAAGACATGGGGGAAGAATTGCTGTGGGAGGAGCAGAGCACTATGCTGGGGATACAGGGTTCTCCCAGACACGGCTGGACAGGCAACCCCAGTTTTCTAGGCCTAGGCAATTTCATGTAAGCCCACCATGCCTCTTCTGAAGTAGACGCCCTGCCTTTTTGCCCAGAGCTGGAGGGACTGCATTCATTCCTTTGTTAATATGCTCATTAATATTAAAAAGGTTTCTCCTATCTAATGAGTCCTGACCAAATGTAATTCTCAAGACCTTATATCCCTCTAGACAGAGGACCCACGAGGAGACATCCCATTTGGGTCTGAAACTCTAGTGCTTTTCATTCCTTCCGTATTCCTTTCCATCTAACAAATCCTAACTTACTACTGACCTGTGGTCTGTGGGTTCAGTCTTCAAATCCAATAATCCAACACCAACACCAACACCAACACCAAGAACCTACTGCAGAAAGAAATTCCATCAACAGTGGATGCCTATCAAGCATTCCTTCAGAGATCAGATGTCTATTGAGTCCCGAGGACTGGCCAGACCCGCACTGGAAGCTGAGCCTCCGAGGTAATAAGAAAATGTTCTGCTCCCTGCTCCAGCCAGTAGGTTCACCCTGTCTGGGGGTCCCTGCAGTCTAGCACTGCTTTAATTCTACTTGCTTCTCTCTCCTTTTCTCAGCAGAAATGAATTCAACCAGCTAAGCAGTTTCCTAGCAGTTTAAAATAGGACCAAGAATAAAATAAGCCTTTGCCTCCTAGGAACACAGTCAAGGCTAAAGGATTTGACTCTTATCTCCCTGAGCCAGATCCTGCCTTGAGGTAACCTGAGACTTGCTTTTCAAATCCTCTGTGTTCTTTAGCAGCTTGAAGTTTGTTTTGCCTTTGTTTTAAAGTGGGGGAAAAATTTATGTAAATTGGTCTCAGTTATGTAAAGAAGATTTAATTGGTGACTTAAGAGTATAATCTTTTCCCTCCATTGAAAAATTGGAATTAGATTGTTCTCGTCTGGAACTAAACTGTATCTTCCCAGAAGTCCCGACTGAAAGGAGGCGTATCCCTTTTTCTGGCTGGGAGGTCAGGGTTTGTATCATCTCTAACGTGCTAACTTGTCCTGTGGAAGGGAGTTGGCCCTTCACTGGGGACAGAGAAAGAGCTAAGATTACAGTCCACAATCCTTCTCTTGAGGACACATGAGGAGGAAATTATAGCAGAGAGGGACTCCAAAGAGACAGCTGTAATTGAAAGTGACACCCCCAATTAGCCGAATGACTCTACACCTGGTCCCTGCAGAAACAGAAATGGACTGGGTAGTGTTAGGGGTGGGGTTGGCAGGGAATTCTAGTGAAACCAGGGAAGGGTCACTAACTTCTATTTACTAATTGGGAGTTGATAGTCCTTTGACACCTTTTGAAACCACCCCTACCAATTAATGGAAGGGTGCAAGTTGATAACTAAGTAAGGGTCTCCAGAACTCCATGAAGGAGCAGGTTTACCTAAAATAATGAGAATAATCAGCCGCCATCCCCTCATTGGCTTGATAATAACCACAGTTCCCTCTGTTTGCTTCTCTACCCTGCAGTCAGGCAAAGTTGTTCCTATAGGAGCATCACCTGTTTGGAACCTGGGGTTAGTTTTTGAGATATTGTTTAGGTCCTGCATTCTAGTGATGGACTGACCCAGAGGAACTGACTCAAGGGGTCTTGGACCCTCCACCCAAGGCCTGCATTCTGGTACCTGACCCACCCAGACAGCAGTCGACACCAAAGGACTAATGATTCCACCCTGAAACCAGCCAATTAGCAGGCCCTGATTGTCTAATCTTCTGCCCACCAAATTGTCTTTAAAAACCCTGTCCCCCCAATTCTTGGGGAGAGCTCCACATGTAGCAGTCTGTGAAATAAACCCTTTCTCTGATGTGAACCCTGCCGTCTCTGGGGCAGTGGGCAGAGAACCCTGGCTGGGCAGCAACACTTTTACTTTTCATGTTTGAGGCTTCTTTTGGTTATTGCCTTTAGTTTTGTAGTATGGCTTCTTTTGAAACCTTCAGCCAACTTTCTTGTATACAGTAGAGGCTCTGTAGTTGACCACCTCCCTACTACACTGACCACCTCCTTATGTTGACCTAATTTTCATAGCCCAGACTTGCACCACATGTACGTATCAGTACGACAGGCCTTGTTCCTTACACTGACCACCTCCATATGTTGACTAGTTTGTTACAGTCCCTTGAGAGATCACCTTACAGAGGTTCTACTGTTTTCTTTATTTGTTTTTTAGAAATTAGGCAATATTCCACCTACCAATTTCACTTGGAGGAATTGATCTCAAGGAATGATTAGAAAAGTACACAAAAGTATCTGTGTTAGGGCAACCCTAAATCTTTTATAATACTGTAAAAACTGGCCATGATATAAATTTGTACCTAATGAAGGTGGTTCAATAAAGCCTGGTGTAGTCATACAATGGAATTTCATGTAGCTGTTTTCAATATCTATATTTACTTAAGAATATTTCACCATATGTTAATTTGTTATACCTGAAGTGTAGTCATTTATCCCCTCAGGAATTGAAACTTCATAGGGATGGTCAGCTAATGCTGCAGTCAGGAAGCTCCTAACCAGTGTGACCACTGCCTGGGGGCCTCTTCCTGATCCCCAAAATGTTATACCTAAAACCAAACTGTAGCCTAGCCACCGCCAGTCCATGTGCTCAAGGTTTCCTGGGCGTGGCTCTGAGCCCTGGTCCTCAAATTTGGGTCAGAATGAACTTCGTTTTGCAGAGTTTGGATTCTTTACTACTGGCACTACCATTTTCTACCAAAAAGAATTCAAGGCATATACACAGCCAGATTTCATAAGGTGGGTTGAGTACACCATTTAATGATGAAGCATATTTACATATATTGATATTGAGATGTCTGTAATATAGTCATGTGTTTGTTATCTAGTACTGTACAGCAAATTACCCCCAAACTTAGTTGCTTAAAGCAATAATCATTTATTGTCTGTCGCAGTGTCTGTGAGTTGGAAGTTCAGACAAGGCAGCATGGACACAGCTTATCTCTGTGCCACAGTAGCTGGGGTCTGGAAGACTGAGGCAGGGGCTGGAATCATTGGAGCTGCCTCCTCTCACACGTCCAGTGGGTAGGGCTGTCTACTGGGGAACGAGATGGGGTCATCAACAAAATAACTATGTAGACAGCCTTGTGACCAGCTCCGTACACACATTTCAATGACCCCTATATGCTTTTCTAAAATAATCCCTCCCTTAACTACTTTGAGTTGTTTCCCAGGAGTAGTAAATTTCCTGAAAGACAAAGGAGCTGAGATTCCAAAGGGCCACCGTCTTTCCTGTGGCCAAGACCAGGACGGCCAAGACCGTCTTTTCCTGCGTGCCCCACAACCTGCCCCCAATGATGCAGCCCCTTGCTAGTCCCACCACCAGGGGCCAGGCATGAGACCCCTTTTCTAAAAGACCATGCTTTCTGTTAGGGTGAGAGATAGGTTTGAGGTAGCTTCTCCCATTCATATCTGTTGTATTAAGAAATTCCTTTCTTCCTTGGCAATCCTTATTATCTCAATAACTGGATCTTTGTGAGAGGAGCAACTGGATCTAGTAGCTGCCCAAACCTTGTGGTTTCAATAGCAGCCTTTTATTGGGGGTTGAAGGGACCAGATGTCATATCCCCAGGTTCTTGGTTCCCCGGACTGAAGAATGGTTACTGGCACTGAGTGGACAGAATGAATGAGCAGAGCAAGCACGTACAAGTGGGCAAGTTGCCTAAGTTTTATTATGGATTGAAGCACAGTTCATTCCACAAAGGAACAGGTCAGCCCTCCAGCAGACAAGACCCTGAGTTTGACAAGATCTCTCCTTTTGTATGCTGACTCCCTAATTTTATGTTAAGTGTGTGGTGGGATATTCATGGTTTTTCTTAAAAAGGGGGAAGAATTCTTAGAACTGGGGTCCCCCCTTTTCTATTCTTGTAAGGCAATTTCTGGGGGTTGCCATGGTTTTTATAAACTGCCATGGCACTGCTGGGTGTGATTTTTATTGTGTTAATGAGCGTAGGTCATTTAGGGACACTATTACCTCAACTGTGCCCATGTTCTAAAGACCTTCTATCAAGGCCTTGACCAAGTCTCTGCTTTGTTGTCTCTCTGCCTCTTTCTGATTAGTCAGTCCTTGGAGACTCTCTTGACACATCTTCTGTTCTTTCTTAGGAGCCCCTGCCTAGAGTCCTAATCAAGCTGTTCCCAAAACAACCCAAGTCAGCTTGACCACATCTGTCTGTCCATATCAGAAAGTCCCTGGGACATTGACTAGCCTCTATGTCAAGGCAACACACCTGTAAGGTCCTATGCCTGTAAGGTCTCAATTAGCCCCATTCCCACAATAGCCCAGGTCAGCTGGACCCAACCCAGTCCAAAATAGCCTAACTGCATCCTCCATCTGCCCTGCTCATATTTAACTAACTGTCTAACCTATCACTTCCATCATGGACCAGGTGTTGTCACAGCATGTGGCTGGGTTCCAAAAGCAGGTGTCCTGAGAGAGAGAGAGCACGCAAGAGACAGACAGAAAGAGTACCAGACAGAGCCACATCTCTTTTATGACCTAGCCTCAGCATTCACACCTCATCCCTTCTGACACACTACTTAATTGGAAGCCACTTGCTAAATCTATCCCACATTCAGGTAAAGGAAGTAAGATTTCACCTCCAGAAGAGAGGAGTGTCAATGAACTTGCAGATGTATTTTACAAACACCATGATTGGTGCCAAAAGGAAATCAGGTTACAAAAGGATATAGAGTGTGATCTTTCGTTAAAAAATGATATATGTATGAAAGTTTGGAAGGGCTTGAACCGAAAAGTAGGGTTTATCTTTTTACTTTCCTGTGCTTTCTAAGATGTTCAATTCAGAGGTATTACTTTTGTAATTCTTTTTTTTTTTTTTTTGGTTGCAGTTTGGCCAGGGCCAGGTTTGAACCCGGAACCCTCGGCATATGGGACTAGCGCCCTACCCACTAGGCCACAGGCGCCGCCCCACTTTTGTAATTCTTAAAGGCAACAAATGATTTATATTGTCATTTAAACATTATAAATAATACATAAATATGGTTGCTATTAAAAATTCACACAATATAGAGATATGGGGAGTGAAAAGAGGAATCCTTTATCATTTCTGCACTGATTTAGAAATTCTGCCCTTTTTAGATACTAAATCCACTTGTGTAAATGGTTCTCTCAGCTCTCTACTTTGTCCCATTGATACGTCTATCCCATCTGGAACCACTTTCAGTGTTTACAGAATTGTGGCTTTATCATATACTTCAGCATCTGTTGGAGACATCAGGCTATTAGTTTCCTCTCTGGCTTTGTTGGTGTTTTGTCTTCTGTTTGGAATTCTCTTTCTCTTCTTCCAAGCCCTGGACCTTCTCTCTGCCCTTCTTATCTCAGTCATTCACCAAACTCTCAAATTCCGAAGCCCTCACCCTGCAGTCTGGGTCTCTATGTGAGATCATATCAATACCCTTGCTTGTATCTATCTTTGCACCTATATTAATATAGTCATCTCTGTAAGTTTGTATTCTCTGGACTGGGTTCTGATCCTCAGTACTTCCCTCACATAATGCCTGACATACAGCGTTCAAGAAAAAAATAACAAACAACTCTGGACAATGAATTTTCCTTTTGCTTCCATGAGGGGTGAGTGGTGTGCCCCTCATTCTTACCAAGGAAAAGTACCAGATGTGTAGAAACCAAATGTCCTGAGTCAGCCTCCCATGGTACACTCACAGGTGACATTTGTCAATTATAGTAAATCTGAGTTTCCTTTAGTTATTTTATCTTCTATAGAATGCAGAATACTATAAATGTTCGATAGGTTTTGTTTACTTCTGTCTATGTATTTAATAGCTGTGATATCTTTTATGGATACTTCAGTTAAACAATGAGAAAATGTATTACCACATATAGCTAGAAGTCCAGAGGTGGGTTAACTTGATGGCTCAAAGATGTCAACAAGAATTAAGTATTTTTCCAATCCTTACTCTGATATCTTTAGTTCTGATTTTAAATGTAGGCACATTGCACCCTGGATGTGGCAGTTTTAGATATCACAGCTGCACCCAAAAATACCTGGAGGAAAAAGAGAGAGTACCCTCATAACTCCTAGGAGTGAGAAAATTCTGAGAAAATTCCAAACACTGAGACTGAGTAATTCTCTGGTCTCAGAGGCAGAGTATGCTCACACATTCACTCCAGAACCAGCTGCTAATGAGACGGATGGGATTACCCTTACTGAGAGCACCTTGCTGGAACTAGTATACGGTCACCTTCACCTACAAACACAGACGTAAGGGGTGGGGTGGATACTTGATTAAAATGACAGTTCTGTCAGTAAGGAATGAGGGGGTGGATCCCAGATAGCTCATTCATTTTGCTTATTTGGGGGGGTAGCTTTAAGTTCTGCACTGCACTGAAGTATATATTTAATAAGCATCCTTTGGTGGTAAGCGTGATAGTAATACTGATGATGATGACAATATAGAAAATTCTTAACATTCCTTGTTACATTTTATGCATCAAGCAGTGTGCTAAGTTCTTTAAAATATTTCATATTTAAATCTCACAGTTCTGTTCTACATATTAAAGTAATTCAGTTTCTCCAGCTTTCCAAAGTATACTCTGAAGCTTTATGGAAAGAGTAAATTTTGAAAAGGGATTTGAAGGGTGGTGCTTGTGGCTCAAAGAGTAGGGGGCCGGCCCCATATGCCGAGGGTGGCTGGTTCGAGCCTAGCCCCGGCCAAAAAAGAAAAAAAAGGAAAAGGGGTTTATTTATGTTTTTTTTTTGAAAAGGGATTTAAAGGAAGAAAAAAGGAATGTGCTCCAGATGAGACAGGAACTTAAGGGAAGTTCCCAGCAAGTGACCTACTAGGGGCAACTGAAGGCCCAGGGCCCAGCTAGATGAATGTGTTTACAGGGCAGTTGATGGGGGGTCTTGAAGGTATAACTTGGGACTGATAGAAGCACTAGTTTTGACATAGAATGCTCAAATCCCCAAACTCTTAGTAGAATATGAACTGTGATAATTAAAAGTCAGAATATTATGCCACAGTGACAACTTAACCCATAGGTAGTTTGGACATGCCAGTTTGCACAGATAAGAAGGTAGATTCAGTCATCCAAGCACACCAAGTAACAGAGGCTGGGAGGAGAGGCCTTCTCGCTGAGCTTTGCAGGTGCTGAGATGCTGAGGCTGCTGGTCTTCCTATTGTAGGTCTGAGGAAAGACCTACACAAAGAAATATGAAACTCAGGCAGGTGTTAAGTGGAACACTGTCACTCCTTGGCTCCAATAGAAAGTGGAGAAAATAAAAAAAGAAATACTAGCACAGAGAAGAACACAAGCAGGTGAAAGGGCGTCATCTCTGGAACCGGAAAAATTCAAATCCAAATTTGGATTCCCAGGTGGACCTACCAGTGCTCCGGTGCCCCTTTCCTGGGTCCTACGGAAGGTGGAAAGTCATAAAGCAAAATTCAAAAAGATCTGGAGTTGGGCGTATGGGAGATGTGCTGGGAAACTGGGGATTTAAATCACGTCTCCTTTATTGATCAGACTCTTTTTAAGTCAGCCTGCCCAGCACTATGGGATAGGTCATGGAAACATTCACTTATTCATCATTAATTTATTAAATATTTACTGAATGTCTCCTACACAAACATGCTCTGCTACGTAGCATCAACATTTTTAGCAAAACAAAACCAAAAGTCCCCAGAAAGCTCTCATTTTCTAAAAGATGAGAATAATCACATTACTCACTTTGTAGGTTATTGCAAGCATCCAGTGAGATAATCCACAGAAATCATTTATGGAGTATCTAGCTTGTTGTACATCCTAAAAAATGATTGTTATTTTATGTTTTCTCAACATTTCTTTTGGGGTTAAAATGCACAAATTAATCTTTTCCTTCCTATGCGATCTGTTTCAAAGAAGAACCTCTCACTTAGATAAGTTTATCAGGCTAGACTCATGAGTAATTCTTTACCCCATTTTGCTTTTAACTTTACCCAGGCATTGTTAACATGAAATAAATATTTGTCACAATCATAATACTTAAATATCTCTGCTTTTGTGCTCTGTTTGCTGTCCCATTAATATATTCTGATATATTTTTTCACAAGACCTCAGCTGGGGAAGTTATTTCCTTTGTGCAACCAACCATATTTCCATTGTTAAAGTTTTCAAAACTTTTTTTTATTTGAGGCCAAAAGAAGATGACTCCTGAGGTACTAGAGATTAAATTAAAAAGAAAATAAAAGGCTAACGTGTCAATTCAGGAATTTTTATAAAGTGAAGGCAATGGGGTGAAACAAGGGAAGGACTTACTCACAGGAAACACAGACCATCAAGTTGATTGGCCCCCAACCAACGGCACTGAGTCATCCCAGAGGTGTCTCACGGTTTCGGTGTCATCTCACGGAAGTCACTCCAGTAGATTAAGGTTGTCTGTATGGTAATTACAAAAGGGGTTGACTCATGGAATTTAGATGTGACTTTGACAGAAAGCTGCTTCCCTGGCCTTCATTATGAATGGACGTATTTATAGGTGCCCTCCCATCACCTCTCTATAGCTTCCTGGGCAAAGGCAAATGCAGGAACAGCGTGCTGGCAGGAAGCAGCCTTTTGGAGGACACAAGGAGGAGGGGGTGCTGAGTGTTATCAAAAGCCTGGAGCCTGATTCATGGTCAAGTGCAGAACACGATACAGGCACATCAAACACTCTTCACCCTGTGCTCAACCCTCCCCACCCTCCAGTGTTTACTTCAGGGGGCTCAGCAAGAAAGCTCACACACACCCCCACACACTCACACACACACACACACACACAACTTCTTCCCACCATTGTCAAATCAATGTCATCTTATAAAAATGGTCTTCTCAGTGTACAGAGTACTTCACTGGGGCCTGTGAGAAGATACAAAGGGACCAAGGCACTGCTCAGGACTCCTCGAGGGCTCACTGGTCATCACAGCGAACACGACCCCCTTCTGTAGGGGCGACAGGCCTGGACAAGGGATGGATACCGTACATACAAACATGGAGAAAACGGCAGGGACAGCTGGGACACAAGTGCACACACTGTCCCTTCTGTGTAATCTAAATAGTTCACACACACCAAGGTTGTTTCTGGACTGACAAATGGTGGGCAACAGTTACTTTGGGGGAGAGGGATTGGGAGTGAAAAACAGGAGTTATTTTGTGCTTTTCATTATGGCTTGATGGCTTGAAGTTTTTTTTCCTTTAATTTGGTCATGCTAGAGGTGGGATTATGGTCTCTTTCTGTTGTGTGTGTATATATATATACACACACAACAATATATATATACACACACAACACACACACACATATAGTAATTGTATATATTATATACAATATATAAGTATATTGTGTGTATATATATATATAGTAATTGCAACATATATATATATGTTTTTTTTTGAGACAAAGTTTTACTCTGTCACCCTGGATAGAGTGCTGTGGCATCATAGCTTACAGCAACCTCAAATTTCTGGGCTTGAGTGATCCTCTGGCCTTAGCCTCTCGAGTAGCTGGAGCTATAGGCCTGTGCCACTATACCTAGCTAGTTTTTCTATTTTTAGTATATACTTTTAGAAAATATTATTTTATATTTTTTATATACTAGTGTTATATATAGGCATCATAATATACAATACTAATATACATTAATATATATTTTAGTATATATTTTCAGTATTAGTATATATTGGGTCTCGCTATTGCTCAGTCTGGTCTCAAACTCCTGAGCTCAAGCAATCCACATGCCTCGGCCTCTCAGGGTGCTAGGATTACTTACAAGCATGAGCCCTGTCTTATATCTTTTATATATTTAAAAAAAATTATAAATATTAATCTGCAACTTGAGGCCAAAAGACAGATAAGTGTTGGCAAGGATGTGGAGAAATCGGAACCCTCATATATTACTGGTGGGGATGTAACAAGGGGGAGTCACTTTAGAAAACAGTTATATAGCTCTTCATAATGTTAAACATGTAATTACTATGTGATCCAGAAATTTAACCAAGAGGAAAAAAATAGATATGTGTGTTTAGACAAAAACATGTATATGAATATTCAAAGCAGCATTATTCTCAATAGCCTATAGATGGAAACCACCCAAATATCCATCAGTAAATGCATAAACAACATGGAACAATATTACCCAACCATAGAAAGGAATGAAGTGCTGAATCGCACTGCAACATGGGTGAAATGTGACAACGTCATGTTAAAAAAGCCAATTGCAAAAGGCTACATGTCATATGACTTCATTCATATGAAATGTCCAGAAAGACAAATTTCTAGAGACAGATAAGTGGTTGTCAGGGGCTGGGGTAAGGAGGGACTGGTGATTTCTCATGGGCATAGGGGTTTTTTTTGTTGTTTCAATGGTTGTGCAACCACCATTTAGTCTATGAATCCACCCAAACCCACTGAACTATGTACTCTAAAAGGGTGAATTATAAGGGAGGTGAGTTATATCCCAATAAAGCTGTTTGAACAATCATTAGTAACAGAGCTGCGTTTCTGAAGAGAATAGTGTAGGCACCACTGGATTTGTAATAATTCTGTGTTGCATTATTTTCATTGTGGTCAAGTACTTTAAGAGGAGAGACAAGTTGTAGGTGTTTTGATAGGAATTCTGATATCTGAGTGTCTGTTTATTGTCAAAAGATAAAGACAATTAGGTTCCCGTGAACCAGTGGTCTCATCCAAAGACACAAGGAATCAAGGAAAAAAGAGGGGGGGTTACTGGCAGAGGCAGGAGTCTGCTGGTCCTAAAAGGCTTCCCGGGTCAGAAGTTGCTAGATTAGGAAAACATTGTATTCTGGTTAAAATCCAGGCATTCCCTGAGAACTCTCTAGGCTCCTTTAAATCTGGTACAATCTGTCATAGTTTGGTATGATTCACTCAGGGAATGTTCTCGGAGCTCCTGCTCTGTGCCAGGCCCTTTGCCCTAGACAAGGACGTGGGAAATTTTAGGAGAAAAGTCTGATATCAGTAAGATCTGGGTGGCACGGCCATCGCCGAAGGTGACTGGCACCCAGCTCACCCAGCAGCCCCACCTCACCTGTCTCAGGGCCACTTCCTTTCTGTGACAGAAGGGTGGCCGTGGGAAACATCTGTTTTCTTAACATAAAATAATTTTTAATTGACAAGCATTGTATGTACTGATTATGTACATGTTTTGAATTATGCGTTCTGTTCTAGCTAAACAAGCTAATTAACATCATATCTCATTTTTGTGTGTGTTGAGAACATTTAAATTCTCATAGCAATTTTCAAGAAGACATTTTTATTGACTATAGTCACCATTTCTCAAATTTCTTCCTAACTGAGATTTTATAGCCTTTGATATCGTCACTCTGACTGTTCTGCATCTTCTGCTTTCTTTGGAAACTTATCTTGTAGATATTTTTGATGCATTTAAAAACAAATTTAATGTTCTGAGGGGCTGTGCTTAAATACAGATGAGGGGATGCTATGGTTCAAATATTTATCTCTCCAAACTCACACTGAGACAGAGATTTAGTGGTCGTCGTCACAGTAGTAAGAGGCGGGACCAGTGAGAGGTGATTAGGCCATGAGGGCTCCACCTTCATGGGTAGGACTGGTGCCTTCATAAAGGACAAGTTCAGCCACTTTTCCTTCCCTCCTCTTGTCTTCTATAGTGAGATGACACAGTAGGAAGGGCCTTACCCAATGCTGGGCTCCGTGATCTTGGGCTTCCCAGCCTCCAGATCTGTTCATTACAAATAACCCAGTTTCTGATATTACAGCAGCGCAAAATGGTTGGAGATAAATTGATAAAATACATAAGAACACTTGGAAAATATAAAATAAGTTAAATATTCTAACCCAACCATTTATTCCATTATTGAAGACAAAATTTGACAGGTGACTTATTTTATGCACTATGATTGAAGCCATTTTTCATCATCCTTTTGCCAGCAGGCCTCTGATGCCTCCCTTACCACCCATTTCACTTGAAATGGGGGGCTTTACTTGATTTGGCCATTTATTGCCATCTGATCAGATACTTGGGGGTGTTGGGGAAGATGGATTTTTCCCCTGTAGCAATGTCCACAGTCCTTTTTCACATTAGAGAGGATGGAAAAGCAGTACTTCTTGGGAAAAGTGGGTAGAGGTTAGTACGTGACACAGCTGTCTGACCTGTGTTCCCTCTGGCCTGCATATATGACAGGAAAGCTTGCCCTAACTTTTATTAAACAGTGGCTAGAATTTAATTCTTAGCAGGCAGAAATGTGCTATAGCACAAGACGCAAAAGCAGGTTGCCAGCTCACAGCACGAAAACAGCCAGCAATCAGCCGAGTAGAGTTTTCAAAGGAATCTGCAAATCAGAAACAATAGAAAATAACTGAAGGGGATTAAAAATATTCTAAGAGCAAAAGGTTTAGAGCCAGCAAGCTAAAAATTTTAGAGATGAAAAGATGAGTCCATAGAGATTCAGTGCTTTGCCTATAGTGTGTGGTTGGTCTTCTGGTCTGAATATTCTGGGTGAAAGTGGTTATCAGGGAGTGCGATATTGTCTATTAGAATAAGCTTTCCTCTGCGTGGCTTCAGTTTCTGGTTTCTTACTCTTCTGTGTTTCCAGACAGCATAAATGTGTTTCATGTTGGTTGTTGGAATATGGTACTTTAATTCGTAATTAAGTAGTAATTTAATTAGTAATTTCATTTCCTAATACAGTAGAGAATTTACTTTGTCCAGTATAAAACATTTCAGGATGTGGGACTGAAGTCCCTTCCAGTCATCTGCCGGCTGTCTTAGATAGCCTTCTAAAGTGTGCCCCAGGATAAAACTGTCTCCCAGAAAAGTGACCAAATGAAGGAATCTTATAACACTTCTTGAATTCCTTAGTTGTCGATCAACACATTTTCATCCTTAGTTTGACTCCAAAAATATTGTTTCTCAATCTTAGCTTTTATGAGCCATAGGATATTTAATCAGCTTTATCACATGATTGCCATTTTGTCGTGAGAACACTTAAAATCTACTCTTAGCAATTATTAGCTACAGTCACTGTGTTACACAATAGTTCTCTTGAATTTGCTCCTGAAATTTTTTTACTCTTTGACCAACATGTCTCCAGTGTGCCCCCCACTTCTACCCTCTGCTTCTGTAAATTTAGATTTTTAAGAGTCCACATATATCATTTGGTACTTTTCCTGGGGCTGAGTTATTTTACTGAAGATCCTTCAAGTTCAGCCATGTCATAAAAACAGGATTTCCTTTTAAATCTGAGTAGTGTTGTGTGAGGGTTTGGAAGAGAGGTTGCAGAGTATAAATCCTGCAAACGAAATTGTCTAACAGAAAAGAAGATCACCGCTCTCTCTGGCGTTTGACCAGAAATCTTTATTTTACCACAACTTATATAGGCAGTACTGCACGTACACATCATAAATCAATAATCTAATAGCTCTAACTCATAGACTCAGGCCCTAACCACCTGGCATCAGGATGTCTACAGCTTAGCTGATAACAACACTTCTAACCTTATCTAAAGTTGTTCTTATGCTAAGTAATTGGAAGTAACATATCATAAAAACCAGAGCTCTGGGAAATCAAATGGACACAAGGCAGAACTCTGGGGGACCAAATGGCTACAATGCTTGACCTTTAACAGACCATCTGGAGGCAGTCATCCATTTTTAAGGAGTAGTTTAGAAATTCCCAAGATATACAGAGCTTGCTTTCAAGCCCTGCTCAGGCCAAAAGTCAGCAGGCCCTGTCTGCCACGTGATCAGGCCCGTAACAACAATGGAGTGCTAGCCAGGTATCTCCATTCCATCTCCCAAAGACTTTTAGCTTACTCTCACATTTAGTTAATCTGTATAAAAGTCTTACATACAGGCTTTTTGCCTATAGAGTGCATGTAAACAGGGTGTATGTAGACATAACATTTTTTCCTTTCTTTAGTCTACTAATGGACACTTAGGCTGATTCCATATCTTGGCAAGCAGGGGAGAATGAAGTGAAGGCTGATAGGATCTGCAGTTATGAACTCAACATCTGAAGACAGATGTGGCTACCTGTCAGATGCACAGACAGGGATAAAGAGCTGATACTGGATTACAGGATTTGTCCCCCACAATGCCTGCTTATCTTCAAGGGATTTAGGGCAACTAGAATTTTTACAAGACCAGGTGTGTAAGACGAGGGAAGACAAGGCTGGGAAGTTCAAGGCTGATACTGCACAGCAGCAGCAGGCCTAGATCACAGCAGTCCGTGTTAGAGGTGGAGCTAAGCCTCCACAAGTGCCCTAAAAGTCAGGGACAGGCACACAAAGGAACAAACATACTAAGTGGTGATTTCATACAGGTAAAAACCCTAAGATATACAAGAATGAATTATATTATTCTGAATTGAGCTGAACAACCCTTTAGTCAGAGGAGGAAAAAATGTCAATTTAACTAGTTTTCACTAGATTTGTAAGGCATGAAGGCGAAGGAAAGTTTGGGTAGTCAATGTTAGGCTTCTGTAGGAAGTTACCAGGTAAAAACTGTTTAAAACTGAAAAGAACAGAAAATAGTTCAAGTTTAAGAACAAGGCCAGGAGTGTGTGCGGGAGAATAATTGAGTTTCCAGTTTAGCTAACGGACAACATTTTGGGCAGAGACTATTGAATTTAGAGGTACATTTTTTTCTATGCAACAATATTTCTTTCTCTGATCAGACTTTGTTCTAGAAAGGATTTTCTTACTAGAAAACCAGAACACTATATGTGAAGAATTAGTATAAAACATTATTCCTATAATATTCTCTAAAGATTGGTTCCATGGTAAAATATGGGAAATAAGTTTTCGCTCCCTCTCGAGACACACAGGATGTTAACAGTTGGAGAAGCCCTGCCAGAGAGAAGCGTGGAGCTCCTAGGCTTGTTCCCAGCATACACTGCTGTTACCACCCTCCCAAAGGGTGCACTGACCCTGGGTAAATAACCTACACACCAGGTACTAAGCTAGACTGGCCTTCCTGGTAGATGGAACCCAGGTTCATGACTTAGTTGCTTTTTTTGAGACAGTCTCACTCTATTGCCTTGGGTAGAGTGCCATGGCGTCACAGCTCACAGCAACTTCAATCTCTTAGGCTTAAGTGAGCCTCTTGCTTCAGCCTCTAGAATAGCCTGGCTACAGACATGCAATACAACCCCTGTTTAGTTTTTCTATTGTTAGTGGAAATGGCGTCTTGTTCTTACTCAGGCAATCCACATTCCTCACCCTCCCAAACAGCTGGGATTACAGGTGTGAGCCACTATACCCGGCTGAGTTAGTTGCATTTAGAGGTCCTTATACACTTGCTTTGCTTTAAGGGTAAGCAAAGAATTCATGACCATGTCAGTTTATTTCTTACAGAAGAGTATGAGATGTGATTTAGCAATTCCCCTTTCCTAGTTATTCTTTTTTTTTTTTTTGCCCTTTTTTTTATTGGGGAGGGCTGGAGCTGGGTTTGAACTTGCCACCTCTGGCATATGGGGCTGGCACCCTACTCCTGTGAGCAGCCCCTTTCCTAGTTATTCTTTGCTCAACTTTTTATCACCTGACATTTATTTAGCCTGATTGTTGGGGCAACTTTTCTGTTCACTGCTTTATTCCCAATGCATAGTATGATGACAGCCACGCAGTCTGTGATGTAACACACTTCAATTGAGTTGACTTTAGGTTAATGCTGTAGCACTAGCTGAAGTAGCTCCTAGCCAGATGCTTCTGTTAGTATAAAAACTTAGACTGGGCACGGAGGCTCACACGTATAATCCTAGCACCTTGGGAGGCCAAGGCGGGTGGATTGCCTGAGCTCACAGGTTCAAGACCACCCTTTGCAAGAGCTAGACCCCACATCTCTAAAAATAGTTGGGCATTGTGGCGGGAGCCTGTAGTCCCAGCTATGCAGGAGGCTGAGGCAAGAGAATCGCTTGAGCCCAAGAATTTGAGATTGCTGTGAGCTATGACGCCATAGCACTCTACTGAAGGTGACAAGTGAGACTGTCTCAAAAACCAAAACAAAACAAAAAACTTAGTTTTAGTTAACCTAGGATACATACAATGCAGCTGTTGGAAGATGCAACTGAAAGTATAATTTTCCCAACTGTGAATCTAATACGTAGAAGTACACAGTATTTCCAAATAGTGTTTAGCGTGCAAATGGAGATTTGTACGTATACACTGCTTTGAATGTGAAAAATCTAATATTAAACACTCCAGGTTAAATAAGATTACCTCTTTGTGATTGCTAAGGTGAATTAGTTTCACTGAGTTGCTTAGTGACTGAGTTAAAGATCACCACTGCTGTAATCAGACCATTGCTCTTCCCCTCTAGAAGTCTCAGCCTTCAGCACAGGGAGTTGGTGGACACAGATCTTCACATTGAGCATGGCTGTATCTCCAATGTTGGGATCCTGCCCTGAGAGCAGGGTTTGCTAAGACCTGTGGAACTGGTGTGACCTGCTGAAGAAATATAAAGTTAAGAACGACGATAGACACGAGACACAGAACAGAATTTTCAAAGGTGGGAACTCAGGAGACCACTGCCTATTTGTGGGCTCCGGGGAGTGGTCCCGAGTCTTTGCACCACGCAGCTTTTATTCCACACTTCTTTGCCCAGGTGGTAAGCTGAGGTTGGGAACAAAGACACCAGTACGTTCTTTGAGCGAGCTATCAGCTCCTGTTATTCACAAGCATTTGAGCAGTTTGGGAGTATCTGACACTTGAGCCTTGTGTGGGGGAAGCCTCCCAGCTGGAATCACAGATTCCTAGGGAGGTGTTAAGCTCCGTTAGTTCACTATGGAGTAAAACACCCTGGTGTTAATCTCCTTGGAGGAATCGGTGGGAGAGAGGCTCTTTGCTCTAACTACCACCACAGAGGATTTTCTTTTGCCGTAAGGGATGTAAACTCTTTTCCTCCTATCTCAGGGCTCAAGCTATTCCATTGGTTTCTGCCCCCACCAAATGCAAATCTTCACAATGGGTATCTGTTTTGTCTAATGGGCAGGAAACAATCTAGAAGGTGTATCTATTCCAGGTTTTGTCATAACCTTTTATGACCATTTACTTCCTCAGAGCATTCACAGACTCAGCAGGGTATTGGTGTAAGCTGTATCCCCAATAGGCCAGAGTTTCAGGAAAGGCTGGAAACTTGTCCAGGTAAGAAATTTAGCAGTGGCTAGCTTAAAGGTAAACTAGCTGACTTTTCTGACTCCTTCAGCTTTTTAATTTTCCCCTTTTCTGGGGGTGCCCTTTCCCATCAAGAATGGGGTCTTTGGTCCCCATTCTTCCTGCGCCGACGAACCAGGCACTCAGGTCTAAGATACCCCTTCAAGCTTAACCTGTCCCTGCCACTGGAAACTGGTCTCTGAAGAACAGTTTTGGTACTTTAGAGTTAAGAGGACAAGTTTTGAAGCTATACTAAGGTTCAAGTTCTAGCTCTACCTTTAATTGGCCTGCTAAGTTATTTAACTGGTCCTAGGTTCTAGACATGGGGGATGAATGCTCAGATTGTCGTGAGGCTCGGGTGTTAAATATCAAGCATCTAGGATGGTTTGTCCCATGACAAGCATGTAGCATCCCCATCTGAGTAAGGGCAACAAAGACGTTCAAAGTAAAAAGTGTTAGTTGGCTTTTGAAGGGTCACCCTAGCAGCTACTCTCTGAAGATGGATTAAGTAGGACAACTTTAACCAGGCTTTGTTTCAGAGCTTCCCTGCAGGAAGACTAGAGGGTACCATGGAATATGACCAACAGCAGCAGTTACAGAGACCTCATAACTGTTACAAGTTCAAGTACTTTGCATAGAACATTTGCCTTGAGAACTGAGTGGTAGGACAGACAGGAGGATACAGTCCTAAAGACCATTAGATTAGTGTGGTCTGACTCCACGAAGTATCCTCTGATCAAGCTGCCTCCAGGTGACCAACTCACTAGATACCTCCTTTTCATTATTATTCCACACCTTGGTTTTCAGAGGCTGATGCTCGGACTAGCAATGTCAGCATCATCTGGAAAATGGCTGGAAATGTGAATTTTTCTCCCTAAGCCTCAGCCTATACCTCCTGAAATCAAACTCAGAGTAGGCCCAGAATTCTATTTCTACCAGCCTGCCTGTGATGCACACTAGCATTCAAGAAACAGCGGTATAAGATTCATGAGCTACAGAGGCAGTAGTTCTACCCTAATTAGGTTGCCCTCATCCTGTGGAGGGGTTTTGTTCTATATTCTTGAGTTTTTAAAACCTCTGCTAAGTCAGGTGCTTACTGTATTAGTTTATTCTCAGGCGAGATACCACCCCAAGCTTGAAAGATGAGATGCCAAGAGCAGACAGGCTAGTTTTAGAGTGTCTTTACATTTCAAATAAGAAGCTTGGCACAGGCTGGTAGTGCAGTTTTCGTTTATTGACATGGTTGCTCATCTCCGTTTCCTAATAGCCAAGTAGGATACTAACAAGACTCCAGCGATTAAGGTCCCCGAAAGGCCTGCCACCCACAGAGCTTGTGAGTCTTCAGGAATACCTGAAAGATGGAAAAATTAATATATGCTAAAAAAGTGAGCCTGGCAAGTCTTCCACTGGAGGTTTCATTTGAAGAAAACGTTGATTAGCATGGGCTAGGAAGGAGTAACTTTGGTTTGACCGGTGGTTTGGCTAGGGAGTTAGGCCTCCTACTCACTTGAAAATTTATGGAGCTTTTCAGAAGGGTCCTTAGTGGCTTGAAGTAGAATCATGGGGCCCTTGCTGGAGACATTAGCAGTACTGTTCTGAAGACGGATGTTAGCAGCTCTTCCTGTTGGAGAGATGAGTGCTAGTGTTTTGTTGAGTTTTTGTTCACATGGGGCAGGGGTCAGAGTGATATGGTACAAGTCCAGGTCCCTTGCTAGGAAAACTTTTCCATGCCTTATGGAAAGGCAACAAAGACGTTCCCTTTGGAGGAGGCCTTATGGAGGCCTCACTTTAAGTTTGTTAGTACAAACTTGAACAAGTCTGAGACTTTGTACCTAAAACTTCAGTGTCACTGGGATCTGGGTATAGATGTCATGTTAAAGCCTATCCCTAATTGCCATCCTATCCTCAGGAGAGCACTTTGAGAATAGAAAGTTTATAATTTAGAGACCCTTCCCGGTGATAGAGACGCAACTGGTCAAACAGGAGAACAGAATTTTAATCCTACTTCTGTTTGCCAGTTATAGGACCTGGAAAAACTCAATCTAAGGTGGTTTACTTTATTAGGAGTAGGTATAATATATGTTTGGAGTCAGATGTTAAGTTATTTGATGTTGTAGTTTGTAGACTACCATTTAATAACTGAGTTTTATTAGAAAAGACTTCAAGCTTCAAGGGTCACAGATCCCAATTCATCCAGGGGCTAGATAGGTAGGTGCTGGTAGACCAGGTGGAACACACCCCCCTCAACACCCGCCCCCCTTAGAAGCATCTGAGCAACTAGAGAGTATACTAAGCCCACAACTGTTCCATATAGAGAGCCTTAGCCCAAGTTGTCAGATCTTATAAACTAGCCAGATATGCTTTTGAACCATGTGCTTTATGTAAAAAAGGGACCGATTCGGTTTGGTTGTTGGTCTAATCAAAATTTGGAAAGAAGTTGAAAGTCACCTGAGGATTTAATCACTCCGTTTGTGTGTTTGACATATGCTTGTACCTATTTGTGATAGTGAAGTCCTCTACATAGAAATCTGATCAAGGTATTGTCAAACATTCAATATTCTCTAACTATTTGAGACCATGCATTATTGTTAACTATGGTCATCCTACAATATAAACACTAAAACTTTTGTAAAGATATGGGATTCTGAGAAGCTTGCCATTTCTGTTCTATATTGTAGTATTACTTGTAGAAGCCTTATTAGGCGATTCTTCAGTAGATTTGGCCAGAGGGTAAAAAGGTTAGACACAGGACTCAAAGTTCATTCAAGTCTGTTCTCTTGTGTAGACAGTATAGATACTCACGATTAGCAACAGGACAGGTCACCCTACAGGATGGTATTGCAGCAGGCTGGCAGACTGATGCACTGCAATGCAGGTATACCTGGGAGTCAACAGAATTTGGGTTATGTAGTACCATCACCTTGTAAGTCTTTAAGCCTGCTTTGTCTCCCATACAAGAAGTTCAGAAAGTTATCAGAAAATCCTGATAGCCCAAGCCATGTCACAATAAAACAACTAGAATCCGTTGATAGAACTTACTCATAGAATCAAGGGCTTCCAGCGTTACAGGGGAGTGATAGGACATGGAAATAGTTCTAAGTTGGGAAGTTTCAGAGCTGGGTTGAGGTGAGGAGCAGGGAAGGAAGCATCCTACCGGTCCCCTGAGAGCTTGCTTTGCCATTGCAGGGTCCACAAAACTGAAGGTAAAGATGCTGAAGCGCCAGTGGTGGGAGGGAAATGGCAGATTCAAGGCCTTCTGCACAGGGATCAGCTGTGTCTGATAGTTGTCTCCAGTGTAGGGACATCTAAGCCAAGAGACCCAGAGGTCAAGACAAGCTTCCAAGGGACTCAGGGCAGACTGAAAGGACCACTTACCCGTTCACCAGCACTGGCCACTGTGGCTGACTCAGGGGGTTTGCAGCAGGTGTGGCCCAACACTGCTGGAGGAGCAGCCCTAGGTAAGGGTCTGTTCTGTGAAGGATGGAGACATCCACATAGATGGGGTCCCGGAGCACCTTCACTACCGGGTAGTCACTGGCTGTGTAGTAGGAGCTATAGTTTCCATCTGCAAGAGACCAAAATCAGGACTTGGCATCTTAAGAACAGTCATTTGATGACTATCTTCCATGTAAACACCTCTGTACTAGTGTCTCATGGCCAAGTCAGGGTCCTTCAGGCCCTAGGGGAGATAGAATTTAGATTACAGGCCAGACACTCTAGCCAAGGGGGTCTTACCTTTGGCAATCTGAAGTTCCAGCGTGAGGGGTCCAGGTTGGATCTCAGCAAGGGGAGGGGGAAGAGTGAAGACCTCGATAGTAACTGGGAGGGGGCTGCTACTTACAGAGTAGCTGCAGCTGACTCGGAGCCTGAAGAAAAACCAGAATTTAGCCAACCAGCTTGGGTGACTTGGCTACATACCCCTTTCATTTTAACTCCCATGGAGCCATTAAGTATTAGGTGTCAGACAAATTTTTAAATATGGTAGATGTGGTTACTGCCTTTGTGGCAACTGTATTATAGTTGGAGAGATGAAAGTGTAAATAAGACTCACGTTTGAGTTGAAGATAAGAACCATGAGAAATAGACATAGTACTATGAGAAATAGGTATCTAATGTGGAGAGGAGTTAGGGAAGACCTTTCAGGTGACTTGATATGAAGAATGAAAACTATTGAGGAAGGAGCAACACCTGATATAAGAAAAGCATGGAGCCAAGAAAGATCTCGAAGACTTGAAAATTTGATAGTATTAGTCTGCAATTAGAGAGTGAGGGGCTGAGAATGTTGGAAGCCTTTAGGCTGGAGAGAAGTAGGGACTGTTTCTTACAGGGCCCTGAAGGTTATGCTCATGTTTGTCCTTCCATAAAAGTCAACAAGAAACTTAAGTGTGAAACCTGCCGATGTGAGATTTTCTCTTTTTAGCTAGGCATGAAGGATGGAAACCAAAATGAGAAACCAAACCCAGTTAAGTGGAATAGCAGAAGTCCCAGGGAGCTTGGGGCTTAGATTAAGTTTGAGGCAGCAATGCAGGTGCCCTTAATCAAGTAGTGGTTACAAAATTCCGCAAACCAAGGTAGCAGAAAGGGTTGCTAGTCTTGAGTATTCTGTGGCTTCGGGGTTTATCTTGTTTATGGCAGAAGGTAAGGCATTCCAACTAAGCAGGGCCAGGCTAAGATTTTACCTCAAGATGCTATCACGGGTGATAGAGCTACGACTCCAGTGTTTTACATTCCTGGTTGCAACCAGTTCATTCTCATATACTGCTTGGTCTCCAGTGACCTGCAGGAGTGGGTGAAGAGAAATGATGGTCCTTCCTGTAGTCTGATCAAATACTCAGCTGTCCTACCTTGTTGTATATTACATTGTTTCTGCTCCCTGAGCACAGAGGCAATAGCACATAACCTGGGACGTTGTCATGACTTGTGTCAGAACTAAGGAATGGAAGGGGAAGATGGGTTGTACCACCAAGGCCAGTAATCACTGAGGGTTTTCCAGAGCACTGTAATAAGAGGAACCTGCTCCTTGTTCTCTATAGCTTAAGATGCCATTCCCTTAGTGGATCACAGCTGTGATGGTCTTAGCTGACCCAGAGGAAGTTTCAGCTTTCTCATTGATGAGAGGCCCTGGAGACTATTGTGGACACGCAATAGTGAGGAGCATCCTTCATGGCTAAGATACTCCAGTTCTCCCCCCACTAGTCACCAGGACATTCCCAGAACAAGCCCAAGGGCAATTACTCTCACCTGTCTTGTAGTACCGCAAGAAGTAAATGGAATCTGGAACAGGACAAAGGTGTGTGTCGTCATCACAGGGTTACATCCGCTATCATTCCCAAAGGCCAAGCGCACAGAACCCACCAGCAGTGGGGGTGAGGTCACATTCCGAGACACAGCAATGGAGAAGTGGCCCTCTTGACTGCAGTGCAGGGTCACTGGAACACCAGAATGGCTATGCTGAAGGCGGGTCATCTCTTTTAAGGAGCCAGCCAGTCAAGTGTCTAACTTTTGATCCTTTCTCTCTGGTATTGGAAGGGACCCTCTGGAAGTTGATATTGCCAGCTGATGGCCTTGGTGCAAAGCTCAGCTGTCCATGACCTCACCTAGGCTCTGAATGAGCACTTGGCTTTGAGTCTCACCACCACTTACATGGCCTCAGATAAGGCATTGGACCTCCCTGCTTTAGCTTCTTTATGATAATACTAGTTCCTGCCTTGTTTTGCTTACCAGTTAAAATTCTTTTTTTTTTTTTTTTTTTTTTGATACAGAGCCTCAAGCTGTCACCCTGGATAGAGTGCAGTGGCATCACAGCTCACAGCAACCTCCAATTCCTGGGCTCAAGCGAGTCTCCTGCCTCTGCCTCCCAAGTAGCTGGGACTACAGCTGCTCGCCACAACGCCCGGCCATTTTTTTTTTTTAGGTTGCAGCCACCGTTGTTGATTGGCGGGCCCGGGCTGGATTCGAACCCGCCAGCTCAGGTGTACATGGCTGGCGCCTTAGCCCGTTGAGCCACAGGCGCCGAGCCCAATGCAGTGTTTTGACACATGTATAACTGTGGCATGATTAAATAAAGCTAATTACCATGTCCATCCCCTCATATGCTTACCTTTTTTAATGGAAAGAACATTTAAAATCTCTTTTACCAGTTTTGAAAGATAAGGTGCGTTATAATTAAGTATAGTTACCACGATGTTCAATAAAACTCTTAAACTTATTTTTCCTGTCTGACTTAAATTGTGTGTCCTTCACCCAACATCTCTCCAATATTTTGCCTGCTCACCTCCGTCATTGTCCCACCTGCTTCGATGACTGCTACTGTTTTGGATCCCACACATAAGTGAAATCATTCAGTATTTGTCTTTCCATGCCTGGCTTGTTCATCCAAGTTGTTGCAAATGACAGAATTTCCTTCTTTTTTTAGGCTCAATAATATTCTATTGTGTATAGACCACATTTACTTTACCCATTCAATTGTTCGTGGACACTTAGGTTCCTTCCTCATCTTGGCTGTTGTTAATGGTGATGCAGTAAGATCTTGATTTCACTTTCTTTGCCTTGATACTCAGAAATAGGATTTCTAGATCATATGGCAATTCTATTTTTAGCTTTGGAAGAGCCTTATACACTTTTCTCCAATGGCTATACTAATTTACATTGCACCAACATGAGACACATCCTTACCAACACTTGTTATCTTTCCTCTTTTTGATAGCACCTATTTAGTAGGGATGAGATGACAGTTCATTATGATTTTAACTTGTGTGTCCCTGATGTTGAGCATTTTTTCATGTATTTGTTGGCTGTGCATTTGTATGCCGCCTTTTGAGAAATGTCAGCTGAAGTCTGCCTCAGTCCATTGTGCTGCTATAATAAAATGCCCTAGACTGGGTAATTTGTAGACAACAAATTTATTTCTCCCTATTTTGGAGGCTGAAAGTTCAAGTTCAAGGTACCAGCAGGTTTGTTGTCTGATGAAAGCCTAGTCTCTGCTTCCAAGATGGCACCTTCTTGATACATCTTCCCGAGGGGACAGATGTTGTATCCTCACTTGGAAAGATACAAGGGCAAAAAGGGGTCCAAGCTAGTTCCCTTCAGCCCTTATATAAGACAGTAATCCATTCGCTTCCCAAAAGGTACCACCTCTTAATACCAACACATGAACTTTGGAGGGGACACATTCAAATCATAGCAAGATCTATTGCCCATTTTTTAATTGATTTATTTGCTTCCTTGTGATTAAGTTGTTTGAGCTCCTTCTACATTTTGAATATTGGCCCTTTATCTGAAAAAATGTCAGTATTAAATGACATCTGAATCTTGTCCTTTAGATAAAATTTTATTGCAATTTTATTGCATATATTATCAAAGGACTTACCTATTTAAACCTGTTGACATACAGCCAAACTGTTTTTCTTGCATCTAATATCTTAATGACACTTTTTAGATTGTCACTTCCTAACTTAAAACAATTTTGTTAAGCTTATGCCATTTCCTACGTCTTTGCCCTTTCTTTAAACTTTGCCAGATAAGCTTCTCCGTCCTCTCTGAAATGCCATTTACTTGTATTATCTCATAAAAATCATATATATTCATCCCTCCAAAATTGTAAGAGCAAAGACAAAAGAGAGAAAACAATGGGATTCCTACTTTCTCTTTCTTCATTATGTCCATTACAGATTTTCCTTTCCTGCCCCTCTTATTCTATTCAGGTCCTCAATGGACTGGATGATGGCTACTCGCACTGGGGAGGGCAATGTACTGACTCCACTGGTTTAAATGCTATCCTCATATAGAAGCATCCTCAATGACACACCCAGAAATGATGTTTAATCTGGGTACCCCATGGCTCAGCTAAGTTGGCACATAAAATAAACAATCACACCCTCTAGACAGATACTTTACAACATGACCCTTATAAACCCAAGAAAGTACATTTGGTCCTATATTTGTAAAGTGGCCACACCAGAAAGCACAGTTCAGAAAATTTAAAGAATGACATGCCACGTGCACTGGCTCATACCTGTAATGTTAGTACTTTGCAAGGCCAAGGTAGGAGGATCACTTGAAGGCAGGAGTTTGAGACCAGCCTGGGCAACCTAGAGGGAGACCCATCTCTACAAAAAATTATTCTAAAAAATTTAAAATTAGCAAGGTGTGTGGTGACTTGCACCTGTAGTCCCAGCTATTTGAGAGACGGAGCCCAGGAGTTCAAGGTTACAGTGAGCTATGATCACATCACTGCACTCCAGCCTAGATGACAAGAGTGAGATTCTTTGTCTCTTAAAAAAAAAAAATCAAGGCTTGGCACCTGTGGCTCAATGGGCTAAGGCACCAGCCACGTATGGCTGGCGGGTTTGAATCCAGCCCAGACCCGCCGAACAACAATGATGGCTGCAATCAAAAAATGGCCGGGCGTTGTGGTGGGCGCCTATAGTCCCAGCTACTTGGGAGGCGGAGGCAAGAGACTCATTTGAGCCCAGGAACTGGAGGTTGCTGTGAGCTGCGATGCCACAGCACTCTATCCAGGGTGACAGCTTGAGGCTCTGTCTCAAAAAAAATAATCAAAACTTCATTTGTAATTTTAAAAAATACAGAAATAAGAAGCCTGTAAACAACCTAAGTACTCTTTAACAAAATTGTAGATTATCCTACATTCAATGGGTAAAAGGCAGAAATTAGAGCATACATGTGTATAAATCTTAAAAACATAGTAAGAAAAAAACAAGTTACATAAAGAAGCCTTAAAGTGGTTTTTATACAAAGTATAAAAATAAAGACATCTGTATTTTTATGGTTACATACCTTTGTGTAGGTATGGCACTGGAAAAGAATAATTATGTACATTCAGAGTCAAATTATTTATAACATTTTATTTTCTTAGACTGGGTATTGAATACTGGGTGTTTTTTAGATGTCATTCATTATGCCTTTTTGTGTACATGAAACATTTTATTAAAAAAGGAACAAAAATACATCATGTTTTTATTTTTCGAGGTGATGTAGTCACCAAACATCTTTTGTCAAAAATTCTGTTAAGTAATTTACATGTTACAGTACACAAAGTTGAAACAACTTAAAATTCTATTAAGTAATTTACATGTTACATACACAAAGTGAAACAGCTTTGAAAGAAATAAAAACTATCGATATAGGCTATCTTAGCTCAGGCTACCATAAGAAAATACTAGAGAATGAGTAACTGAAACAGTGAGCTTTTATTTTCTCACAATTCTGGAGGCGTCAGGTCAAAGGTCAAGGTGTCAGCAGAGTTGGTGTCTGGTGAGGGCTCTCCCCTTGTACTACAGATGGCCACCTCCTTGCTGTGTCTTCACATGGCCTTTCCTTGGTGCATGTGCGCAGGGAGATCAAACTCTCTGGTGTCTTCCTATAAGGACGCTGACCCTTCTAGATCAGAGCCCCAACCTTATGACCTCGTTTAACCCTACTTATGATAACTCCGTTAGTGGCCCTGTTCCCAAGCAGCTACACTGGCACTGGGGGTTAGGGCATCAACGTAGGAATCAGGGGATGGGGGGAGGCACATTCAACCTATAACATAATCATAGTCTCCTTTTGGAAAAAACTATGTAACAGATGCATGAGAAGTTGTAAATAAAAGTCACCAGAAGCATTTCTCTTCAACTTTCAGATTTAACAGTATACAAATGATAGGTTTGGGGGTGTAGATCCCTTTCTAAAATCTCAAAATAGTTTTGTTTTTACTCCCATACTTCTTTGTGTGTTTTGTTATAGATTTAAAAATTAACCTTGTCATCTTTAGTTCGCTCCATGTTTTTCTGTTGGTGTATTCTGCCTTTTCTTTTTCATTGTTCTCTTCTGTTTTGATAGTTTTAGACTTGGAACTTTTTCCCCCTTGTTTGACTTTCAAGAGGCGCATTATTACAAAAGTTCTTAAATATTACATGTGACTAATAATTTCAGGATATCTTTTTTGGAATTTACAATGATGTTATTTATATAATCTTAATTTAGTTTCCATAATTATTCATTTTCTGGTAGTCTTTTTAATTATTCCCCTCATTCTACTATAAAATTTATATTTTGAAATTATGTTGGTGTCATACAAACTATTTTCATCACCTCATCTAATTTGTTCTTTTTACTTTACCTTTGTCTTATATCATTGTACATGTGAAATTAACACTTAAGAATTTAGATAATTTGCATGTGAAAGTGGAACAATAAGCAATCATGCAATTTCAGGAATGGAAGAGAATTCCAGTGACTTTGATTCAAGAATATTTTTTAAATGCTGCCATAAAGTTCAGTATCTTTTTAGGTAGCTTATTGCTGAGATGATATAAGTGCTACCCGTAGAATAGCCTTTGACTGAAGACCAACCATGTTGTATTGGTACATGATTCCTCTAAGAGTACGATTGGCCAAGCACGGTGGCTCACACCCGTAATCCGAGCTCTCTGGGAGGCTGAGGCAGGTGGATTGCTTGAGCTCAGGAGTTCAAGACCAGCCTGAGCAAGAGAGACACCCCATCTCTACTAAAAATAGAAAAACTAGCAGAGTGTGGTGAGACATGCCTATAGTCCCAGCTACTCTGGAGGCTCAGGCAAGAGGATCGCTTGAGCCCTAGAGTTTGAGGTTGCTGTAAGCTATGACACAGCTTTCTAGCCTGGAGCAACAGAGTAAGACTCTGTCTCAAAACAAAAACAAACGAAAAATGCTATTAATGACTACTATGGGGTAATAAGGTTAAAGGAACTATCTAGAATCACTGCTTTGGAGAGGGAAAAAGGCAGAGATAGCCACATTGTTTGTAGTATCGTCTGATTGGTTTCAGAGAAGAATCATTTTTTGATAGCACTGCTTGTCTCAATAAGGGAGAAGTGTGCAGATGCACATTTCATTCATTGTGATAGGGAAACTGGCAGCATTGCCGAGTGGACGTGAAACAGAGGAGCCAAAGGGTGTGTGTGGCCATCAGGATAAGAGTTTACCTGCTCAGCTGGTGACTTGCCTCTCAAGGTATCTCATAAGCAGCCTGGTCCCAACTCAGTGGCAATTACACATGACAAAGAGCTCGGAATCCATGTGGTTTTGTGACAGGGGGACCCGCTTGAGGGAGGCCAGCCCTGGTGGCCACCCTGGGAAGAACCATGGGAAATATACAAACCCTGGCATGAGAAAGCTGGGAAGCAGTGGCAGCTCCGTGGACTATTATAATGAATTACAGTCATTCAACATAGGGATTTTTAAAATACACTATGCTTTTTTGTTGATAATTTTTTGGACACTGACCGGCTTCATAATTTCCTGCAGGAGGAGCAGCTGAAGTCTCATGAAAGCAAGCTGAAGCAGATCACCACCGAGCTGGCCGAGCATCGCTCATATCCCCCCGACAAGAAGGTGAAAGCGAAGGATGTAGACGAGTACAAGCTGAAAGACCACTACCTGGAGTTTGAGGTACGTGGGACGTCAGCATTAGCGATGCCATAACTGAGTTATTTTACAATGTGTCCCCGAGGCAGCATTGTTTTTACAGTTACTATAACTGTCGGCAACCTGCCTTGGCCCTGGCTCACCCTGGGAGCTCCGTGGCACGGGCCAGGTCAAGGTGGCCCCTCGTGTTTATGAATCTATTTAAGTGACAAATAAATATCAAAGAGAAACTGCCAGCTTATGCACGTACAGGCAAATAGTGTGGCTGCTTGGAATAGCATGTGCCTCCTGGGAGGGCAATGAAAGAAAGAACCGTAGAGGGACTTGCCAGGGTGGACAGCTGCTTTCTGTTGCCCTGTGTCTCCTCCTGCAGTTTGAGTTTTAAAAAAAAGTATAAGGAATCAAATGAGGTACAGGGTGACGTGAAACATCAGCTTTTTCCTGCATGTTCTTGCTGTTAGATGACTCTTGGATGGATAAATTAAATTGTGATACATCCATATACTACAGGAGTGTGGTTATTAGAAAGAATGAAGGTCCGGGCGTGGTGGCTCACGCCTAGAATCCTAGCACTCTGGGAGGCCAAGGCAGGTGGATCGCTTGAGCTCAGTAGTTCAAGACCAGCCTCAGCCAGAGGAAGACCTTGTCTCTACTAAAAACTAGCCAGGTGTTGTGCCAGGCACCTGTAGTCCCAGCTACTCAGGAGGCTGAGGCAGGAGGATCACTTCGGCCCAAGAATTTGAGGTTGCTGTGAGCTATGACACCACAGCTCTCTACCCAGGACAACAAAAGTGAAACTCAAAAAAAAAAAAGAATGGTGAGGATCCATGTGCCCTGGCCTGGAAAGGTGGAAAATGTCAAAGCCATTGGATAGCAGTAGATTTCCCAGTGTTTCCTTTGGCTAAGTTTTCTCCCAAACTAGTTTCAGGATTATCCAGGACCCCTGGACTTCTGACTCCAGCGTCTAGACACCAACTTCAGGCACTTAAAGTGTTTTCTTTTGAAGTAGGTAGCATGAGGTCTAAAAAAAAAAAAAAAATTCTTCGCTTATTTCTTTTTCTTTTGGGTGTGCTGTCCCCATCTGTAGCTCTTCTTGTTGATTGTAACTCTGTACCCTTTTATTTCCCACCGTTCCCCTCCTTCATTTCCATCTTACCATCCTATTTACTCTCCTGGCTTGAAACTTACAATCACCAGGTACTCAGATGCTGGTGCTCTGTCTCTGCAGTGTCTCACACCGACCCCTTTCTTCCCCCGGGCATTGCTTTCTCATCTTTTACCCCACCTGTGTCTCCTTTCTTCAGTTCATCCTTTTGCCAGTTATTTCTGTGAGGCTCGACCCAGATGCTGGCCCAGCTCTGCTCAACAGCTGTCTTTGGTTCCCCACCCCCACCCGTGTACCTTCTCAATAAAGTCCCAGCGTTTAATCTGAGGGTATTGGCTCCTCCAAAACATCAGTCTTTCCCACACCAGCCTCCATGTACTTTAGTAACATTTCTTCCCACTTTCCCCAGACACACTTCGATACCTTTGTTCATCTGCTTTCTTTGCCGCAAAGGCTCTTCCCAACATTCATTTCTGAAAGCCCTGATCATCTTTCCAGGTACAGCCTATATCCCTCCTAGGAAAAACCTACTCTAAACCTGCTAGCTAGGATTAATCTGTCACAGTATTTGCTATGATTTCAGTCTAATTTGGAGTGTGTAGGGGATTCCACAATCCCTGCCCTTGCCTGAGACTGAGAGTTCTTGCAGGGCAGGGACCTCAAGTTCACTCCCAGACTTTCTCTATGCTTGCTAAATGGATTGAGCAGGATTTCATGGAAGGTTTGAAAAGTTTTGTTTTGACTTAAACTATTTCTCTTATCCAACGTGGCATTTGGTTCGAAAGATGGCATTTCCACTATAGATCCAACAACATACTGGTTTTCTTCATTGTCAAACAAGATTGGCAAAAGGCAATACCAAGTGAAATCCTTCTTTTGGTAAAGGCAAAAGTTTGTTAAACAGAAACCGTGAAAGGCTTACCAGCAAAAGACTTGAGAAAAAAATTAAAAGAAAAGAACAACAACAAAAAAATTAAGGTACTCGTCTTTCCCAAGGCTCCTTCATTCTTGGGAAATAGGAATTCTCAAAAAGCAATCATTATTCTTCACACTTTTGGAGTGGCTGGAAGCATAAGCCTGTTTCATTTTACACATGCTAATTAAATTTCCCAACACCTAAGTCTCTGAGTCTACCAGCACTCAGCACCTTGCTCCAGCCCTTGACTCTGAAAAGGAACAGCCTGTCCCTGGGAGATGGGGAGACCATCAGACTGTGGGGAGGTTGCACCACTGGAAGCCCTTCTGCTTTTAAATCTGTAATTGTGCACCTTTTCTGAAAACATAACCTAGCAAGAGCCAGGCTTTTCATTTCCTGACATGAATTTAAACCAAGCTTTGTTATCATCAGATTGTCACCTTGAAGAGCATGCATATAGCATTCCAGGACCCTTGACTCATTAAATTCAGGCTCATCTGCTAAAACGTCAAGCATGTTGACTTACCTGTCAAGCTCATTAGCCTATGTCTACTAGGAAGGTGAAAGGTACTTCATTTTGCGTAGATGTCACTTTAAAAGAGTTTTACAAAAGTAATGCTTCTTAAAAAGTGAAGTATTGGGCATGGTGGCTCACGCCTGTAATCCCAGCACTCTGGGAGGCGGAGGTGGGTAGATTGCCTGAGCTCACAGGTTCAAGACCAGCCTGAGCCAGATCGAGACCTCACCTCTAAAACTAGCCAGGCATTGTGGCAGGCGCCTAATAGTCCCAGCTACTTGGGAGGCTGAGGCAAGAGAACTGCTTAAGCCCAAAAAGTGTGAAGTTGCTGTGAGCTACGTCGCTACAGCACTCTACTGAGGGCAACAGAGTGAGACTCTCTCAAAAAACAAAACAAAAAGTGAATTGTTGTTCCTCACTAAGTTAAATTAGAATCGAACTGGTACAACCACATAAAGTTCACTTTCCTATTATTTTGGCCGCCAGAATTTGTATCACGTGAGCACTTGTAGAGAGGATTTGCACTTCATAAGCAATATCCCCTGAGTCACGGTGCTCCACTGCCTAAAAAGGGGACATGAGAGTTACTGACCTTTTGTTTTTTGTTCACAGCTCAATCCCCAGTTTCTAAAACATTGACTAATTGATAGATACACATTGACTCAATTAATGAAATTTTATTACTGCCTATAAAAGATAACATCTGAGGAAGTCGCCAAGAAAGCTTAGTATTCTTTTCATAGGACATGAAGCTCCCATGAAAACAAATCCAATGGGCAGATGAGAAGAGACAGCAGTCTGCAGGTGGGCACCCTCAGATGGGCACGGACAGGAAGAGGGGCTTCCGTCCATCTGTCACCATCAGGACAGAATCACAGGCATGAATGAGCTCTCTCACCTGTTCCTGTAGTAGGTCATTACCAGGAAGGCCTCCCCTGGTTTCAGAGCAATTCTTATCATTTTCCCAAGTCTTAGTAAGGAAAAACACTTTGCATTTTGGCAGAATAATTAGCTGTTAGTGATAACACTGGGAATGTTAACTTTATGCATTGCATTTGTTTATATTCCAAGTTGCTTTAAGTACAACCAGTTCTTCATGGTGACCCAAATTCGTAGCTCATTTGTCTTAGAAATTCTTCAAACTCTGGCCAACAATAAGTAATTAGAATTCTGTTAAATATATAGGTTTTTAAAAACCTACAGAGAGCAAAGAGACTTCCATCTTGGCCTATTAGGAAAAGTTTCACTTTTACTTAAAGCAGCAAGCTTCATTCGGAGTGGGCTATCTACATTGGTAGTTAATTAGAGAAGAAGAGAGGGTTGCTTTGTTTCTGACTGAACGTGACTGCTATTTTCTTAGAAGAGTTCCCTTGGAATATAATCTTCCTTTTGAAAGAGTTGTTAGACCTTTCAAGTCTATATTGAAAAACTCACCATTTTCCTATTTCATGAAATAAATGTCAGAAATAGCCACATTTCCTTATAAATTAACTAATGTTTACTTTATTCAGTTCACATTTTACTTAAAAATCTTTTCATTGATCTCTGTGCTTCTGGTATCTTAAGAAACTTATGAAGAACTGAGGCAGAGGGGTGGTTTGTATCAGACAAAAGAATGTGCAAGCCCCCAGCCAGTCAAAGCACAGTAGGGTGAGCTGTGCTGGGAAACAGCTGGCCCTTTAAGAAACAGCATCATGAAAGAAATTCCCTGATAGCAATGTAGTTGGCCCCAGTGTTATGTCTTTATGTTTTTAGAAAACAACAGCTAGAAAGAGAAGATATTGTTGATTCTGAGATATTTTTTATGCACCACTTATGCTATTTGCAGTAGATTGAGTACCTTGGCCTTATGTTGAGTCAAGCCAGAATAGGGAGAGGGGAAGCAGCCATATTAACAACATGACTGGGCTGTGACCAATGTACTTCACCGGGATTACTGAAAGTCAGGGTAATAGCCAGCTCCCAGGGGTCGTTGGAGAGCCGGGTGGAAAACTGTGGCCATATAATGCCAATGAATTTTCCATGCCCAGCAGACCTGATGTCAATGTTTTCTCTGGCCGGCATATTGCTGAATTTGTTTTAATTATAATCTAATGCATTTAGAAAAGACAAGCAGTCTCTTTCCTACCACTCCCTACACATCTAACAGCTTTCTACATGTGTGTCATTGGCCTGGTCCCTTGAAGCCCTTTGAGTTTGCAAACCCTGCCACAGAGGCTACAGCCAGTTTTATATGCTTTGAATATTAGTTAGATCTTTGAACATGGGCTTGGAGTTAACTGTGCAATCCTAGTTTAAAAGAGCATACTTCTAGGTATATGTATTTTTCAGGTTCTCATCCAGCTGGGACAAGAGAAAGCCTAATTCCCTGACAACTAAAACCTAAGACTTAGAATAAAGGTCCCTTGACCTAATAGGCTGGGATTCAGCCCAGTACCCACGCCTGAATTGCAACACAGAGTAGCATATGCTTATGGCTTGAGACAGTTGGGGCCCACACCAACCACATGGCCAGGAAATTCAATTTTAGGAACAACAAATGTCCGCTATGATGAGACATGTAAACTTCTGGGGACAAAATACTTAAAATCTAAGAAATCTGGGACATGATGCATCTTTTTCTGAATGTCTAGTTTTTGAAGGTATTTAAATGGCTTGAGCCCTTCTCAAATCGATATGGGCTTGAGAAAAAGAGTACATTCCATACTTGCCTCATTAAGGAAAACCACAAACAACTTCCATGTAGAAGCACATGGAATATACATTTCAAGTTGTAAACCTTAGTTTTATTCTTGGGCGTGTTATCACTTAGTAGGTAGGTGGGTAATTTGATATGTCTCATTTCGAGCAAGTTCTCTGGTCGTGGTCATAGCCCTGTTCCTCATATTATTTATTTTTTATTTGTCAACACTGGAGAACTGATTTTTGCACTGGAGACCATACTATGGACTATTTTTCCTTTTACAGGAGCAGGGCAAGGATATATCTCAATACAGTGCCCACTGTCACAAGGCAAACTCAACCTCTGGAGCCAAATTATCTAGCTAATAAGTTATAAGTGGCCCTGATCATAAAAATACAGAGATAGTAGTTATTTCCTTTTTTCTCTCCAGTGAAAACAGAGAAGAAATTCCATTAACCTTCTTAAAGAAGATTGGTAGAAAGAATCCCAATCTTAGTAACCAAGTCTAAGCCAGAATCAAATACCATCCCCTTTACAAAAGAAATCACAAAGGTGGTTGACATCTGGTTCTAAAGAGCTGAGACAGTGCAGATTAATAGAATTCTTGGGAAAATTTAAGGGTTTTCTTTCTTTCTTTCTTTCTTTCTTTCTATTTTTTTTTTTTTTTTTGAGACAGATTCTTATTTTGTCACCCTTGGTAGAGTACCGTGGCATCATAGTTCACAGCAACCTCAAACTCTTGGGCTCAAGTGATTCTCTTGCCTCAGCCTCCCAAGTGGCTAGGACTACAGGTGTCTGCCCTAACTCCTGGCTTTTTTTTTTTTTATTGTTGGGGATTCGTTGAGGGTGCAAGAAACCAGGTTACACTGATTGCATTTGTTAGGTAAAGTCTCTCTCTTTTTTTTTTTTAATGTGCAGTTTTTGGCCAGGGCTGGGTTTGAAACCGCCACCTCCGGCATATGGGGCCGGTGCCCTACCCCTTTAAGCCACAGGCGCTGCCCCCCCCCTTTTTTTTTTTTTTTTTTGAGACAGAGCCTCAAGCTGTCACCCTGGATAGAGTGCTGTGGCATCACAGCTCACAGCAAACTCCAATTCCTGGGCTCAAGCGAGTCTCCTGCCTCCACCTCCCAAGTAGCTGGGACTACAGGCACCCGCCACAACGCCC
>CAUYRH010028660.1:0-77550 GCA_963574655.1 Perodicticus potto | reverse complement strand
GGTAGCTCAAGTGTGGCTTGAGCACCTCTGGTGCTCTGAGGAGTCAGAAAGGCCTGTCCAGGGGAAGGTTTGGAGCAAGGGGGTTGATGCCTCTTTCCCCACCATGCTCACCCTTCAACACTGGACTCTGGTAACCCCAGTCTGTGGTAGCCATCAGCAGTCTCTGTTAACCCAGTCTCTGTGGCCCAGTTCTGTCCAATAAGGAAATATGCTAGGGCTATATGCCTTCCAGAGTCAAAGAAAGGTCACTGCCTCCTCCTCATGGTTACCACCCTCTGCCACTATCCAGTAGTGGAAGCTGAAGCCTATGTGGCTCAGGCACTCAATGAAGGCTGGAGAAAGTTCCACCTAAGCTCAATCTAAACCTGAGGATATCCTGATAGCAGATGAATTTCTCCCTCAGCCACCACACCTTCGTTGCTGTTGTTCTGTAGCTCTGGTATCCCTAAAGGGCAAGGTCTGGTTCCCTCTGGCAGACCACAGAATTGGGGAGATGACTCTCCAAAATTAGACTCCAGACAGATCACTCTATTAATGCTGATGTTGGGTGGGAGGTGTCACCACTTGGGTTTGTGCACCTCAGCCGTTCCCGGGACTCCACTCATAGTGCAGAGACCCAAGCCTCCGCCTGCTGCTGAGATATACTTTCTCAGGGCCAGGTCAGTCACCTGTCCCTCTATGTCTTTCTGTGATATTACTGGATTCACAGATACAGCACAGTTGCACTGCACTGCCTTTGTCTATGCAATGCCCAGTCCTAGCCAGGAAGTGCAGATGTTCTGGTCTCTGCAGGGGTTAGACTTCTAGACTGCCAGGCCAGTGGGGAAGGGTAGACTGGAAGTTCAACGTGGCAAAGAAAATATTTTTTCAAACTTCCTGCCAGACAAGGGAATTCCTGGGCTCACAGCAGGGGCTCTCTGGAGAAGGAGTCCCAACTTATAGCAATTCCCTCCAGTGGGTTGAGGGAGGAGAGCCTTAGTTCATTGCTTAGTAGTAGAGATCCCACAGCAAGCAAACAACTCTCTTATGGGAGGGAATGGGCACACGTCCTCTTTGGGATGAGATCTGTACCTGAAATTTGTTTCCTTGGAGTTGAAGCTTGCCTTGGCAGGGAAGATGTGCAATTAACTATCTCTTCTCTCTGCTGCGCTCCCCTCCTTTGGCTTTGTTGGGTTCTTTCTGGCCGTTATCTCTCCCTCTGGACTGGACCTTTTGTTGAAAGCTGGCTCCAGTCAGCCATCATCTTCCTTTCTCCCTTGATCTGAAGATTTTGGAGAGTTGCACTAAATATCCTCTGTCCAGTCTGCCAACATGCTCTGCCTCCTTTTTTTTTTTGCTAAGTTGTTTGAGTTCTTTGTAGATTCTGGATATTAGTTTTTTTGTCAGATGTAGTTTGTGAATATTGTCTTTCATTCTTGTAGGTTGTCTATTCATTCTGTCAATTATTTCTTTTGCTGGGCAGATTTTTGGTTGAATTAAATTCCATTTATTTATTTTTCTTTCACATTTCCTTTTGAGGTCTCACTCATAAATTATTTGCCTCGGCTAACATCCATAAGAATTTTTCCTAGGTTTCCTTCTAGGATTTTTATGGTTTCAGGTCTTACATTTAAATCTTTTTTTCTTTCTTCCTTTTTTTTTTTTTATTATTGGGAATTCCTTGAGGGTACACAGAACCAGGTTACATTGATTGCTTTTGTTAGATAAGGACTCTCTTATATTTGTGTCCCTCCCCCAAAAGGTGAGCCCTATCCCTTGACACCCCCCAAGCCCTTCCTCCTTCCTTTTCTCAGCTTTCTTCATCACATTTAAATCTTTAATCCTTCTTGAGTTAATTTTTATATATGGTAAGAGAGAAGGATACAGTTTAATTATTCTACATAGGAATACACAATTTTTGCAGCACAATTTCTTGAATAGTGTATACTTTCCTCAGTGTGTATTTATGTCTGCTTTGCTGAACATCAATTGGTTCTAGGGATATAGTTTTATTTTTGGATTCTCTATTCTGTTCCATTGACCTATGCATCTATTTTTATGCCAGTAACATACTACTTTTGTTCTTGTAGCCTTCTAGTGTTATGTGATGCTTCCAGATTTTTTCTCTTAGCTTAGAATTGCTTTGGTTAATTGGGCTATTTTTTGGTTCTACATGAATTTTAGAATTACTTTTTCTAATTCTATGAAAAAGGACACTGATATTTTGATGGAGAATGTGTTGCTTTAGTATGTATATTGCTTTAGTCAGTATGGACATTAAATAATATTAATTCTTCTAATCCATGATCTTGGGATGTCTTTTTGTTTGTTTGTGTCTACAATTTCTTTCATCAGTGAATTGTAGTTCTTCCTGTAGAGATCTTTCATCTCCTAGTTTAAATATATTCTAGGTATGTTTTTTATATACTATAAATGGGATTGAATTCTTGATTTGGTTCTCACCATATTCATTTTTGGTATATAGAAATGCTATCAATTTTTATACATTAATTTTATAATCTGAGAGTTTGCTGGATTTATTTATCAAATCTAAGAGTATTTTAAAGTCCTTAGGGTTTTCTAAGTATATGATCATATTATCAACAAAGATAATTTGACCCCCCTTTTTTCAAATTTGGATCCTTTATTTCATTCTCTTTCTTGCTGGCTTTGGCTAGAACTTCCAATACTGTGTTGAATAGAGTTGGTAAAAGTGGGCATCCTTGCCTTATTCCAGAGGGATTGCTTTCAACTGGAAACATTCAACTGGAAAAGTTGAAATCAACTTTTGCTAAAAGTTGAATGCTTTCAACTTTTCCCCATTCAGTATAATAGCATTTGTAATTATAGCTTTTATTATTTTGAGGTATGTTCCTTCTATGGTAAGTTTATGGAGCATTTTCATCATGAAGGAATGCTGTTATTTTGTCAACTATGTTTTCGACACCTATCCAGACAATCATATGGGTTTTTTGTTTGTTTGTTTTAAATTCTGTTTATGTGGTGAATCACATGTTTTGATTTGCATATGTTGAACCATCCTTTCATCCCTGCAATGTAACCCACTTGATCATGATGAATTACCTTATTAATGAGTTGTTGGATTCAGTTTGCTAGTATGTGTTTGAGAAGTTTTTGCATGTATGTTAATCAGAGATATTGGTCTGTAGTTTTCTTTTGTAGCTTCATCCTTTCCTGCTTTGGTATCAGGGTGGTAGTAGATGCATAGAATGGGGGAGGATTTCCTCCCTTACGTTTTGGGACAGTTTCAGTAAATTAGCATCAGTTCTTTGTATATCTGGTAGAGTTGGCATCAGTTCTTCGTATATCTGGTAGAATTTGGCTTTAAATCTATATGGTATTGGGCTTTTTGTTCTCAGGAGATTTTTTGTTCCTGATTCAATCTTGTTACTTCTAATGATATATTTAGGAGTTCCATTTCTTCCTAGTTCAAGAATGTTGTAAGTTTTCAGAAATTCATCCATTTCCTTGAGGTTTTCCAATTTGTGAGTGATTAGTTATTTTTAATCATCTCTGGTGATCTTTTATATTTCTGTGGTAGCAGTTGTGATGTCTCTTTGTCCATTTCTGATTATGTTTATTTTCATCTTTGCTCCTCTTTTCATGGTTACAAGCTAATGGTTTATCAATTTTGTCTTTTTGAAGAGCCAACTTTTTAATTTCATTGATACTTTCATTTCACTTTTTTTTTTTTTTTTTTTTGCAGTTTCTTTTCTGGTGGGGGCTGGATTTGAACCCACCACCTTCAGCATATGGGGCTGGTGCCCTACTCCTTTGAGCCACAGGTGCTGACCAATACTTTGATTTCATTTTTTTGGTCTCTTTTTATTTTTATGCTTTTCTGATCCTTATGATGTCTTTTTATCTGCTAATTTTGGAGTTTCAAATGTTCTTGTTTTTGTAGTTCCCTCAGGTGCGATATTAGATTGTTGATTTGTGATCTTTACACTTCTTTTGAGGTAGTCATTTAATACTATAAAATTCCTTCTTAGCACTGTTTTTACTGTATCCTATAGATTTTAGTATGTTGCGTTTTCATTTGCATTCATTAAAAAATTAAAATTTTCATCTTCTTTGACCAAATGATCATTCAGGAGCATGCTGTTTAATTTCCATGTGTTTACATAGTTTCTGAGATTCTTTTAATATTCACTTCTATGTGTATTCCATGGCAGTCTGAGAATATACTTGATATAATTTAGATTAAAAAAATGTGTTAAGACTTTTACATGGCCTAACATGCTATTTATCTTAGAGAATGTTTCATGTGCTGATGAGAAGAATGTCCATTCTGTAGCTGTTGGGTAGAATGTTCTGTATATATCTGTTAATTCCCTTTGTTATAATACCCATTTTATGTCCAGTGGTTCTTTGTTGGGTTTCTGTCTCGATGATCTGTCTAGTGCTGTGAGAGGGGTGTTGAAGTCTTCCACTATTATTTTGTTTTTGTCTCTTTCTTTGGGTCTAGTAACAATTTTTTTTGTGAATCTAGGTGTTCTGATGTTGAGTACATATATATTTAGGACCTTTGTATTCTTTTGCTAAATTGATTTCTTTATCATTATGTAAAGACCTTCTTTGTCTTTTAAAACAGTTTTTTTATTTGATCTCTATTTTACCTGGCATTGCTGCTCCTGCTTGCTTTTGGTTTCTGTTTATGTGGAATATCTTTTCCCACCCCTTTATTTTCAGTCTCTATGTATTTATGAGTTTCTTCTATGCATTTTCTTATATATATTTGAGTCATGTTTTTTATACATTATGCCAAGCTATATCTTTTAAATGCTGCATTTAATCTATATTCAAGGTTAATATTGAAAATGAAGATTCGGTTTTTTTAAGATTATTAATTATTTTATAGTTGTTTTGTAAATTCTTTCTTTTTATGTCTATTTGTCTTTGGGGTTTGCTAAGCTTCTGTTGTATTGTTGTTTAATTCCTTTCAATTTCTCTTTTATATGATTGTTTTATTAGACCTTTGAGTTTTCTATTTTCATACTTTTGATAATGGTGGAAATTGACCTTTCTTTTCCATATTTAACACTTCTGAAAACATTTTCTGTAGAACCTATGTATAATGACAAATTCTTTCAGTATTTGTTTGTCTGGGGAAAAGTTTATTTCTCCTCATTTATGAAGCTCATTCTAACAGGATTCAATTTTTTTGGCTAATAGTTTTTTTCTGTCAGCACTTTGAAAACATCATCTCATTCTTTTCTGGCCTGTAAAGTTTCTGATGGGAAGTCTGATGGTAGTTTGATGTGGTTTCCTTTATAGGAAATTGCTAATTAAAGTTTTTCATTTTGACTTTAGTTATTCTGATTATAATATGCCATGGTGAAGTTTTTCTTCCAATGTATTGCCTGTGGGTCATTGTGCCTTCTGTATCTGGATATTTCTCTTGCTAGTCCTGGAAAGTTTCATCAATTATCAATTATTTCCTTAAATAGGTTTCCTAAGCACCTCTCTCTCTTCCTGTTCAGGAATACCAACAATTTTTAAGTTTGGTTACTTTATATAGTGCCAGACATCTGGAAGACGTTGCTCATTCTTTTTTATTCTCTTTTTCTTGTTTTTGTCTCACTGGATTGTTTCAAAAGACCTGTCTTCAAGTTCTAAGATCCTTTCTTCTGGTTGGACTTGACTATAATTGAAGTTTTAAAATATTTTTGTATTTCCTTCAATGAATTTTTCAGCTCCCAAATTTCTGTGTGCTCTCTCTTTTTTTTTTTTTTAAATCATTCATTTCCTGAATTGATTTTATGATTTCTCTGTGCTGGTTTTCAGATTACTAGTGAATCTCATTAAGCTTCTTTAGAATCAGTATATGGAACTCTTTATTCTGCATTATGAGGAATTCTTTTTTATTTGAATCCATAGCCATACAATTATTAGGATTGTCGATTGTCACACTTCCTTGCTTTTTTAATGTTTCCTTTGTCCTTCTGTTGCTATCTCTGCCTCTGAGGTAGCAGTTGCTTATTCCAGTTTTTTGAGATTCTTTTCAAAGGGGAGAATTTTTTTTCCTGAAGATGTATATATGTTGTCAGTTGAGTGAGATGCTTTGATTTCTGAATTAGATTTTGTGGCTATGATATTTTAATCTTTGCCTGATTTGGCAATACAGAGAGTCAGTGGTTTCTATGATTTTACTGGTGGCTTAGGGTATAGTTCTCTGTTGAAGTTGTCCAAAAATTTTGCTAGGAACTTGAATGCCATCTAATCCAGTCTTCAGGCCCTACAAGTGGCAGTAGTGGGAGGAGGATGCTTGATTTTATGCCCCAAAGCAACTTACACTGGCATAAGCAGGATTCCAATTTTTTTATTGAATCTTTGATTTTATGTACCTAAGAAATTTATATTAGTGTGTCTTAGAGGGAGTTTTTAGACCTTCTTATGGTTTTTCTAAGAAACTAGTGGTGAGAAAAGAGAGCTGGGTGTGTGGGCAACTTCTCAGGTCCCTGAGTAGCTGATACAATGTTACATGTGGCAGTTGCTGTATTGGATCCACCTATGAGGACTTATGTGGTCCATGTTGATGATGCTGATAGCTGCAGTGAAATGGGCAGGTTAGTCCCCAGTCCCACTGCTGCCTGTCACAGGCCAGTGGACACTGTCCTAAATTTGATTAGGCAAGCTTTGTCAGGTGGGGTGGCAGGTGTAGCCAAATCATGTTGAATTGGGCTTGAGGGCAAGGTACAGCCCAGTATTAAACTATTAACATGGTTCTGGTTATGGGCTTATAATCAAAGATGGTAGAACCTCTTTCAGGCAAGAAGCATGGACAAGAAACTGCTGAGTCATGCAGTCTGCCTGTGTCTTGGCTTCTCAGCATCCTGCAATAGGGCAGGGGTTATTGTCCTAGGTGTATGTAGGAGAACTCATGTTATCCCTTCACTCCTCATCTGGACAGGGTCTCAGCTATGTCAGCTTAAACTTAACCTGAGTGTGAGGTACATCCCAGGACTCCCAAAATAACACCTGAGGTCTGTGACCAGAGATGGTAGATGCTTTCTTAGGTAGGATGAATTGAAAAAAAAACTGTGGGGAGTTCAGTTTGCTTGAGACCCAGTCTCATAGAAGCTTACAGAAGAGTGGTGAGTATTGTCCAAGATATGTGTTGGAAAGCCTGTTTTCATCTCCCCTTCCCAGCCAGTTGGGGGTATACCCATTCCAGCCTGAATTTGACTATTATTCAATCAAGTGTTAAACTCTCAAAATGGAGGCGTGGGCCTGATGGCAAAGAAGCTAGTGTTCCACCCAGGCAAGCAAAGTGGGCAAGAAACTAGAGAAAATGCTGTTCTCTCGCACCTCAGGATCTATGGCAGCCTTCAGCAGCACAGTGCAGACCTTCTTAGAGTGTGTGTAAACACCTGAGCATCTCTTTTCCTCCTCAGAACTGCACAGTGGTTGCAAGCATGCCTGCCATTTCCTGGTACCCAGACCGTCAGAATGGCACTGAGCTCAATCTGCTCTTGGCTCTGATGTCTGTGGGATTCCCCATGAATTCCCTTTCTGGAGCAACATCTCTGGGCATTCTCCAGGCAGCATTTTATGTTAGACTTGAGACCTGCATGATCAGGGTTTATTTTGTACCCAAGATCATAACAGCTTATTTCAGAGTATGGAGACCTATGGACTTCTCTCTTACTCTTTCCCTGCATCCAGAAGCTTCTCCAGTTCTTATCCAATCCCCAGCCTGGTAAGTTGCCCTGAACTCTGTGCTAACCCACATTTGTTGCTTCCAGTCACTTCCCTGGTGGGTCCTAGTGTTCTTTCCTAGACAATCCGTTCACAATGTGAGAATCTGCTTACTGTTATAGTTCTTCTCCATGGAGGAGGCACATACTATATGTGTCTAGTTGACCATCTTGATCTATCTAACTTTGTCAGTTCATTTCCAGTAGTGTGTTGACAGATATATTAATTTTGATGAAGTCAAGTGTGTTATTTCTTTTTCTTTTTAGAGTTTTATTTTTGTATTCTAAAACATGTTTTCCTAGGCTCAGAGCCTGTGGCTCAAGCAGCTAAGGTACCAGCCATATACATCTGAGCTGGCAGATTCAAATCCAGCCTGGGCCTGCCAAACAACAATGATGGCTGCAACCAAAAAAAAAAAAAAAAAGAAAAAAACATCCAGGTGTTGTGGCCGGCACCTGTAGTCCTAGCTACTTGGGAAGCGGAGACAGGAGAATCGCTTGAGCCCAGGAGTTGGAGGTTGCTGTGAGCTGTGATGCCTCAGCACTCTACTCAAGGCAACAGCTTGAGGCTCTGTCTCAAAACATACAAACAAACAAAAATGGTTAAAACAGGTTTTCCTACCTTTAGGCCATAAGAAATTCTTCTTTATCCCTCTTCTAATATGTTTACATATCTATCTATCTATCTATCTATCTATCTATCTATCTATCTATCTATGTATCTATCTATCTATAGATATACACATTGCACACATGTATGGAAACATAGTCTCACTTTGTCCCTTGGTCTAGATTGCCATGGCCTCAGCCTGGCTCATAGCAACCTCAAGCTCCTGGTCTCAAGCAATCCTCCTGCCTCAGCCTCCTGAGTAAATGGGACTATAGGTGGGTACCACTACTCCCAGATAATTTTTTTATTTTTAGTAGAGATGGAGTCTTTGCTCAGGCTAGTCTCAAACTTCTAACCTCAAGTGATCTTCTTTCCTTGGCCTCCCAGAGTGCTAAGATTGTAGGAGTGAGGGACTAATATGGTCATGTTTGAGTGTAATGTTTCCTGTTTGTTTTCTTTCATCTGCATTTGTTTTTCCTTTCATATTTTCTTTTTGAGTTAGTTAAATATTGTACAATATTCCATTTTATTTCTAGTCAGATTGGGTTTTAAAATGCACTGATGTCAGCTCTATGCTTTACAACATATAGCTTTAACCTATAACAGTCTATTATGAATTAATATACCATTTCATGTATACTATAAAACCATGTAATAATTTTATTCTTTTTACCTTCTCTAATATTTTACACAATTGTCGATATATATTTTCAACATTTTTACAAGCCTTTGGTACTTAATTTTGACTTTTGCTTTAAAGATCATTTACAAAAGTTAAGAAAAGAGACCAGATTTTATTTTACATTTATACACGTATTTGCTATTTATAGCATTTTAAATTCTTTTTGCAGATCTAAATTTCCATCTGGTATGGTTTCTCTTCAACCTGAAGAAGGTTTTTTCTTTCTTTTTTTTTTTTTGGCATTTTTTCTAGTGCAGGTCTGCTGGAAACAAATGCTCTTACTATTTGCTTATCTGAAATTATCCTTAATTAACTTTCTATTTTCAAAGGGTATTTTTTCAGGAGATAGTTAATATTTAGATTTTAAAATAGATTGTTCCACTTGTTTCCTGGATTGGATTTCTTCTGGTGTGTAGTGAGTTGTCTCCTTTATAATAGTACACATTGTACCCATTAATAATTTCTCATCTCTTATCCTCCCAGCCACTCACCCTTCTGAATCTCCAATGACTATTATTCCACACTCTATGTTTATGTGAACACATTATGAAGCGCCTACTAAACAGTGAGAACATTGACTGTTCTTTGACATTATTTCTGAGTTGTTTCACTTAAGATATGCATATAATATATAGCACACATACATATATGGAAAGATAGTCTCACTTTGTAGCCTGCTCCAGATTGCCATGGTCTCAGCCTAGCTCATAGTTTCATCTATGTGGCTCCAAAAGACATGATTTCATTCTTTTTTATAGCTGCATGGTATTCCATCATGTGTGTGTACATAGAGGTGTGTATATGCACACAGAAAGTGCTGAAAATGGATACACATTTTAAGAAAGGAAAACCTGTGTTAAAATTGTAACAATATATACTGATAACAAAAGATGAATGCAAGTCCCATTTAAGCACCTGTCCTAATTGCAGAAGTCAAATATGACTTGCATATTAATTTTTAACAGTTTTTTCCTTTCTTAAACTGTGTGCATATTTGTTGGCACTCTCTGTATATGGGTGTATACATTCACGTACATATGTATATATATACACACAATTTCTTTTTCCAATCATCTGTTGGTGGACACTTAGGTCGATTCTATATCTTTAAAGTTTCTGCACAACAAAATAAATAGAATCTGTCAATCAACAGAATGAACAGATGACCAGAGGAAACTCAATCAAGAAACTCAATCAAACAACTCAGCAACAATGAAAAAGCAACCCCAATAAAAGGTAGGAGAAGAACATGAATGAACATTTTTCAAAAGAAGACATATAAATGGCCAAAAACCATGAAAAATTGTTCAACATCACTAATAATCGCATAAACAAAAATTAAAACCACAAAGAGGTATTTTCTCACACCAGTCAGAATGGCTACTCTTAAAAAGCAAAAAAACAGCCTCTTGGTGAGGATGTGGAAAAGAGGACAATTACACCCTGTTGGTAGAAATGTAAATTAGTACAAACTTTATGGAAACAGTATAAATCTTTCTTAAAGAACTAAAAATAGAACTACCATTAGTTCCAGCAATCTTACTACTGGGTATGCACCCAAGGAAAGGAAATCATTATATCAAAAGGATATTTGCCCTAGGGACCCAAGGTTATGTATATCTTATTTTTATGTGGTTTCTATAACCAAGTGCTCTGGTTACTTAAACTGGTTTGTGATCTCTGTATGATTCTTCTGGAGATGTTTTTTACTTTTTTTGTAATTTCAAAGGTTTTATTTAAGAAGATATGTGTTGCATTTATCTCTAGCTTACATGGTTTTCCATAACTGTGAAGTTTTTTGTTGTTTCAATTGCTATATTATTGGAAAGAGAAGTTATGTCTTTGTTATGATGATACATGTCTGTTCACATCCCCTAACTTCCCTTCCTCTTTTTGGTACCTAAATTTAGGTGTTAAATGCTGTTAGGGGGCAGATGGAAATGAACTTTACTTGGTTAGCAAGCATCATGGTGATTCTTCGTGAGACTACGCTCACTCTGGGCTATCCTAGTTTGGAATCTGATGGGAAATATCTTGTTCACATCAATCAGCAGTATACACTTTGCTTATACCTGTTTTTTTAAATTTTAGCTTAAGATGAGAGTACACAGATTAGGTTACATTGTTTGTGTTTGTTAGATAAAGTCCAAGTTGTAGTTATGACCCTCTCCCAGGAGGTGTGCCATCTACTCTCACATTGTGCCTCTTAATGGAGAGCACACATACCTCTTTTCATCCTCTTCTTCCTACCTCCTCTACCCTCCCTACCACTTGAGTTTATTTGTTTTTTTTTTCTCTTATATGGTCATGTATTTGTTCATCTACTGGTTTCATATTATAATTGAGTACATTGGATATTTGCTTTTCCATTCTTGTGATACTTTGCTAAGGGGGATGTTCTTCAACTCTATCCAGGTTAATACAAAAGATATAAAGTCTCCATCTATCCATCTATCTTTATGTCTCAATAGTACTCTGTATATATATATGCCACAGCTTATTAATTCATTAATGTGTTGATGGGCACTTGGGTTGATTCCACATTTTGGTGAATGTGAATTGAGCTATGATAAATATTCTAATACATATGTCCTTATGGTAAAATGACTTTATTTTTCTTCTGGGTAGATAACTAGTAATGGGATTATGGGATCAAATGGAAGGTCTACTTTTAGTTCTTTGATGATTCTCCATACTTCTTTCCCAAAAGGCTATATTAGTTTTTAATTCCCACAATAGTGGAAAAGTGTACCCTTTTCTCCACATCCTTGCCAGCATACGCAGTTTTGGGACTTTGTAATGTGGGCTATTCTTACTGGGGTTAGGTGATATCTCAAAGTAGTTTTGATTTACATTTCTCTGAATTCTTTGCCTGTTTTTAGTATTTGGCTGTGGGGATCATAACCCAGTGATGAAAAGGTCAAGTAAATAATCATGGGAAGGAGGAAGAATAGTTAATGTTCCTTTTGTCTCAGGAGAATCCATAGCTACCATCTTCTTGGACCCAAGGAAGTAGTCACTGTCTCTTCTTTCTCCCATGATGCCCCTTAGGGGAGAATTTTGAGTAGCTTCAAGAGTACAGTCCTTGGATTCAGTTTGACTATTTATGGAAGCCTTTCCAAGTCCTAGTTTCTTTAGCAGCAAAAAGAGCATGATGATAATATTTATAGCATAGTTTGCATTTTTATTTTTTGAGGATTAAATGAGGTATGAAGAGATGCTTGCAAAGCATAGAGCCTAGCCTGAATTAACTTCTGGATTGATGTTAGCTATTATAATTTGTTAGTAGTATTGATATTCCAAGTAATTGCCATACATCAAAACATTTTGAAGTACATGTTAGGTCACAATAGCAACAACACTACCCTTGATACTCAGTGATCCGAACTAGAAGACATTATACCCTGGAAGCCTTCTTGTTCCTTTTGGTGTCCCACTATAACCAGCCATTCTATTATTACAAGTCAGAATTTAGTGTGTGTTAAGCCATGCAAGTATGTCTTACTTGGATATTATTAATGCTGTATCTGGAATGTTGGTAGTATATCTTTAAAAGATTGTAGGCCTACTATTAATATATAAATCACTATGAAAAAAATTGTATTGTGTTGTAATAAAAGTACCCTCTCAACCAGAAAGGACGTGTTGTTTCCCCAACAGTGAAAGAGAGCCTAAACAAAGCAAACTAGAATAGCTGCTTGGTGTTATGTGAGCAGTTCACATTGTTTTCCTCTTTTATTGTACTGTTTTACCACTGGCAATCAGTGTGGGGCCTTCACTTATGAAAACATAGCTGTTGGCGGTTTAGGCTTGATTTCATTCTCAAGCTGTCGTAAATGATCACATGGGAAGATAATACTTGATAGAAATTTTGTTTTTTCTTTCCATTTTTTTCTTTTATTTTTCTTTGAAGCAACTTGTTAGAGAAAAGATTTAGATCTATGGCATATTGCAATGCTTGGAAAATACACTTACATTCTCAGAACTTTTATTCACATTGCAAACAGATAGTGACAAAGCCCTAATTGAATGAAAACATTTGCAGTCATTCCCACTTGCTTTCTACTCCATAACTGACCATCTCCCTGCACTGATCACCTCCTTAAGTTGACCTAATTTTCTTCTTTTTTTTTTAAAAGGCAGTGTCTCACTTTATCACCCTCAGTAAGGTGCTGTGGCATCACAGCTCACAGCAATCTCCAGCTCTTGGGCTTAGGCAATTCTCTTGCCTCAGCCTCTCCAGTAGCTGGGACTATAGGTGCTTGCCACAACTCCTGGCTATTTTTTTGCAGTTTGGCCAGGGTTGGGTTTGAACCTACCACCCTCAGTATATGGGGCCAGCACCCTACTTACTGAGCCACAGGCACTGCTCAGTTTACCTTGTTTTCATAGACTGGGCATGTACCATGTGTATGTATCAGTACCTAGTTCCTTATGTTGGCCACTTTTGTATGTTGACCAGTTTTTTACAGTCCTTTGGGTGGTTAACTTAACAAAGGTTTTACTGTATTATCTTGATACATTCTTGAAGAAGAGGTAATGTATCAAAATTCTGTTAAATACACACCTTGTAGCAGAAGATCTGTGGCTTTGTTTTGACCAGTTTTATAATAGATACAGCCTACATTCATTCTTTTTAAAATTCTAAATTAACAAATTATAATTGTATATATTTATTAGCCACAAAGTGATATTATGTTATGTATCTACAATGTGGGATGATTAAATCAAGGTAATTAATATATCCATCACCTCACCATTATTTGTGTGAGAACATTTGAAACGTATTGTCTTAGCAATTTTGAAATACACATCATTAACTATAGTCACCATGCTGTACAGTAGTTCTAAAAGAAATTATTCCTTCTGTTCGACTGAAACTTTGTACCTCTTCACCAATATCTCCTTATTTCTTCTGTCACCTTGCCTCTGATTACTACTATTCTAGTCTCTGCTTCTGGGTTCAATTGTTTTAGATTCCACACAAAAGGGACATTATACAGTATGTATATATTAGCCCTTCTGTGCCTGGTTTGTTTTACTCAGCACAATGTCATCTAGGTTCATCTGTTGTCACAAATGGCAAAATTTCCTTCTTTTATAAGGCTCAGTAGTATTTTATTGTGTATATAGACCATTTTTTCCTCCACTTATCAATTGATGAACACTTATTTTGAAACTTAGCTATTTTGAACAATGCTTCAATGAACATGGAAGTGAAGATATCTCTTCAACATGTGCATGCTTTGCATAGTCCTGTATCTCTCTGAGACATTGCTCTGCTTTTCTTCCCCCCTTTCCTGACTCTTTCATTACTTGGATAAGCTGAAAAGTCTTGTCTTCAAGTAAAGAGATTCTTCTCCATGGTTTAATCTTTTGCTGAAATTCTCTGCTGTGTTTTGAAACTCCCTGAATGCCTCCTTCAATTCTTTAATTTCTGTTATAAGCTTCTTACTTATGTCCAAATCCATGGTGACTCTGTCTTTAATTTCATAGATTTCTGGAGATAAGTTTTGGGCTGCTTTGTGGTGATTTGCCACTTTTTCTTCAATTCCATTCATTTTATTTGCCTTCCATATTCTGAATTCCATTTTTGTCACTTCAACAATTTATTTATGGTTGGAATTCCCTGCTCCATTGTGATCCCTTAAGGGAGTTGATCTGTCTGGTTTTTCCAAAGTTTTTTTGTTTTGCTTGTTCTTCCTCATTTGTGGTTTCTTGCTTTTTATTTAGTTTTTCTTTTTACTTTTCTCTTTCCCTTTCTGCTCTTTATCTTTTCTCACCTTAATTCTAAGCTTTGGGTTGAGTTGACCCTAAGGTATAGTAAAGAAAAAGAAGAAAAGAAGAAGAAAGAAAAAATAAATTGACTGTTAAAAACTTCGTTGCCCTGGAAAAGAAATAGGAAGAAAATGGGGAAAAAGGATCAATAGGTGGAGCTCTAGAATTAGAAATAACAGCAGGTGTTGGATGCTGTGATCTGTGGGGTTCCTTCTCTGAAGTTTTCAGCAGCCTGTCAACTTGTTTGGGGTGGGGTTTCCTGCTTGACTCTGAAAGGGGAGGCTCTGGGGCAGGTCTGTGGACCAGAGACAACACTGAAGATCTAGAGGTGGTGCTGTGGACCTGAGGTGGGATTCTAGATATTCTAGGACCGCATACTGAAATCCAGATAGGGGGTCTCAGAATCTGTATTGGCGTGCACTGAAGCTTAGTGATCTGAATGGAACCTGGAGTCTAAAAGGAGGGCAGGCCCCTCTCAATTGTTTAACAAAGCCATGGGACCAGTGTGGCTGTGATTGTCCAGGTGACTCAAGGTCTTTTGGAAGTCACTAAGTGGGACCGACCTGTGTGACAACAATCATAGGGATACAGTGATTCTCGCACTCCTTCTGTGCCTGGCTGAGGTGGAACAGTGGCCCACTATCTCCCCAGTGCGAGATCTCTGGCAGAGATTCAGTTCCTTGATTGGCCCGTGTTTCCTGAGGAGAGTGCCTGGCAACAGATCACCTGCTCTGGCTTGGAGAAGCCCCAGGTTGGGTCACTCACTCTCCAGCACACGTCAGAAAGATGGGTGTGGAGTACCTGACAGCTGAGGGGCTCTGCTGTTGCTCATTCCTTCTGTGCTCACTATTTGGTGAAGCTGATTTGTACAGGATTCAGGTCTGACCCCAGACCATCCTGGCAGGGGCTTGTGGGGGATGGTGCTGGGCTCCTGCAGCCCAGATCATACTGTGATCACCACATGCAATCTCTGCCTCTGTACCTCTCAGCTTCCCTTCACTTGTTTTCCCCATTGACTTCTCTTCCTGCTTCTCCTGTGTTCCTGGTGTCCCACTCACTGCTCTATATTCTCTCTCTCTTTCTGAGTGGGGTAATCTGAATGGTGGGTCCCCCCATCTCCCCACTTTGCTCTGGAGCGGTTTCAAAGGGGCTGCCACTAGACCACCATTTTGGACCCCATCTTGCAAAGCAGTTATTGATAGATAAGTACTTAGTGCTGTTATTTTGTCATTTGTTTTCTGTTTGTTTTGTTGATACTTCATTTCTATTTTCTTACTATCTTCCTTTTTACATTGATGGTTTTCCGTAGGTATGCTTTAATTCTTCCCTATTTATGTCCTGTGCATCTACTCTAGATTTTTCTCTGTGGTTACCATCAGGCTAATAAAATACCCTATATGTGGCTCTTTCAAGCTATAAACAATTTAACTTTGGTCACCTGCAATAACTCTACACTTTTTTCCTCCCATTTTACATTTTTATATCAAAATTTACATCTTTTGGTAATTTGCATCATTTATCAATTTATTATGCTATAGCTGTTTTTGATATTTTTCTTGTTTAACTCTTATTATTAGAGATAAAATTGCCTTACACAATTTTAATCATTACAATTATAATGATATGATCATTACAGTTATATCATTCTGAACATGATTCTGCATTATTTATACTATTGGGTTTTGTCTTCTCCTATGTTTTATTTTATTAATTATCAGTCTTTTATTTCAGCTGAAGGAAAACCTTTTCTCCATTCCTGTAAGGCAGGTCTAGTGGTGACTAAATTCCTTAGCTTTTGTTTGCTGAGACAGTTTTTATTTCTTCTTCATTTCTGAAGGACAGCTTTGACAACTGAAACATTATTGGTTGGCAGAGTTTGTTTTTTTTTTTTTTAACATTTTGAATATATCATCTTGTCCTCTCTTAGCCCACAGAATTTCTGCTAATAAATCTGATGATTTCCATATTTAGATTCCATTCTATGTGTCCAGTTTCTTATCTCTTGCTGCTCTCAGATTTTATTTATCTTTGATTTTTGATAGTTTGACTATTATGTGTCTTGGTGAACTCCTGTTTGGGTAGAATTTGATTAAAGTCCTCTATATTTCCTATACCTGGATGTTGGCATGTTTTCCCAGATTTGATAGTTTTTCATCAATTATTTCTTTAAATATGCTTTCTGGCCCTCTTTATCTCTTTTCTCTTCCTGAAATTATTAATTCCCATAGGCTTTCTTTATTCTTTTTAATTTTTATTTCTTTTTTTTTCCATGACTAGATAATTTCAAATATGTTGTGTTTGAGTTCACTGATTCTTCTGCTAGATTGAGTCTGCTGTTGAATCTTTCTTTGAAAAGATAATTTTTAAATTTTTCAGTTCAGTCATTGTATTCTTTATCTCTAGGATTACTATTCATTTTTTTTTTTGTAGAGGACAGAGTCTCACTCTATGGCCCTCAGTAGAGTGCCGTGGCATCACACAGCTCACGGCAATCTCCAGCTCTTGGGTTTAGGTGTTTGTTGCCTGAGTCTCCCGACTAGCTGGGACTACAGGCGCCTGCCACAACGTCTGGCTGTTTTTTTGTTTTGCAGTTCAGCTGGGGCCAGGTTTGAACCTGCCACCCTGGGTATATGGGGCTGGCGCCCTACTTGCTGAGCCACAGGTGCCGCCCTACTATTCATTTTTTAATTGTTTTTATTTCTTTGTCTGTTTTCTCATTTTGTTCATGTATTATTTTCTAAATTTCATTTAATTTTCTATCTATATATTTTTGTAATTCATTGAACTTCTTTAAGAAGATTATTCTAAATTCTTTGTTGTTTAGAGTCCATTATTAAAGTTTTATTTGTTTATTTATTTTGGTGATATGTGTATTATGATACCCTGATTCTCTGAAATCTTGTGTCCTTGCATTGGTGTCCACCCATTTGAGGAGACAGCCACTTTTTCTAGCCTTTACAGGTGTTCCTAGGGAGAAATAAACCTTCATTACTTAGTCTAGCCTGTGATTTTATGTATGCCAACCAATAACAGCTTGCTTTTGGGTTTTTTAGCCATTTGGGATGTTGACTTTTCTCTGAGATCATGTAGATCTGTTGCCTAAACTATGCTGCTTGGTAAGACTACTGGCTAGACACTGTGATTAGTGCTGACTGGGCACGGTAATGGGGAATATTCTGTGGCCAGTAGATACTGCTATGTGGGTTCTACAGTTTATCAGTGCTTAGGTGAGGATCCTGTTCTAGATTAATAGCCTCTGTTCCAGAGGCTATGATCCATAGCAACGGAACAGTTGAGATTGCTTACATGCTTCTGTAAGGTTTTAGAGTAAGATATGCATCTGAAATCCAATTCTCGTATTACACAGATGTATACCATGATGGGTGTTTCCGTGCCTGCATGAGGCTTTGGGGTAGACTGTGAGGTTAAATTGAGCTGCTCTTTGGATTCCTAGGTCAGGTAGATATAACCTCTTAAAGGCCTTTCCATAGAAATGCACTATAGCATGCATCTTCTGCCTGTGTGGTTCTTGGGTAGGGTCTAAGATTGAGGTGAATTCTGTTTGGACTTCAAGGTTGGGCAGATGTAGCCCCTGCACTCTGCTTATATATGTAGAGGTGAACTCCTTCCTTCCTGGGTAAAACCTTGGCATGGAATCTTGGCTGCATGTGGAAGCTGGATGTACAGGGATTCCAGCCAGGCTGAACTTTACTCTGTACTTCTGAGAGTGCCTAGCTCAGATTTGTGGATAACCTGTGCCAGTGGCTGGGATCTATCAGGTGCCACTGCTGGAAGGAACACAGACCTACCATGAACAACTGCATGCTGGCTTAGAAGAGTTCTGTCTCCTTGCTCTGTTTTTATAAGACATGAAGTAGTCTAGCCCTGCTATTTCCTCCAGTGTTCCCATGAGCTGAGATAGGCGTGGGCTTCCTGGGAAGCATCTCTGAATGATAGTGAGGCTGGTTATCTACCTCCTGTTCTCTTTTCCCACCACAGAAACTATAGACCCTGGGGATTCTGTCTTTGTGTCACTCTGCTAACTTGGAGGAGGAGAAGAGACAATTCAGTTAAAGTGAAACCATTCCTCTTAACCTTCTGATGCGATATTTATTTGGTTCTATGGTCTATATGGGTGTCTCAGTGTCGTTCCCAAGTCTTTGGGTTTTCACATGGTGTCCTTGTCTGTTGATAGTTGCCAGATGGATGTTCTGCATGTGTGTTAGGAGTGGGGAGGAGAATGAAGCCTGGGACCTCCTACTCTGCCATCTCACTGACATTGTTTCTTGCCTTCATGCATTCTTGCCACAGAAGCGTAATGTGGTTGAATCAATATTTAAAAACTAAATTCTAGTTTATAGGATGCTAAACTTAAAAAAAGAAGAAATTATTTGCAGATAGAAAGTAGGACATTCTAAAGGACAATTGGTCTTATCTCTTCAACAAGTCAATGTTATGGGAAAAATAACATTGGGGAGGGAGGGAAGGAGAGAAATTTTCTAGATTAAAAGAGACTTGGGGACATAACAAATGAAAAACAAAGTGTAGTACTTGCTTGGATTCTGGTTTGATCAAACAAGCATTTTTGAGAAAATGAAAATTCAATACAGACTTCCTAATTGTTAAATAGAAATGTCTATGAAGTTTGGTAAATGTGATAATGGTATTATAATTAGAGAGATAATAGTATTGTAATTAGAGAAGAGCCTATCTTTACTCTTTTCTTTTTCTTTTAGAACTACATACTAAAGTACGTAGGAAAGAAATATCATTGTGTCTCTTATTTATGCAACTTCAGCAAAATAATACATGAGGCAAATATCTCAAAATGTTAAAATAGCTAAATGCTGGAATGAAGAATATATAATTCATTATACTATGATTTGCTTTCTGTAAACTTAAAAATTTTCTCAATAGATAGTAGAAGACAAAGTCTTTGTATCATTACTCCTTTTAAAAAACAAAGAATGACATTTAAAATATTTTCTGAAAGGAAAGATTCATAATGTACAAAATGAAGCCCACAGAAGTAGGAACAAAGATTAATAGGACGAAAAATGTCCTCAAAGTAGAACCCCAGACCACATTATTAAGTATTTGGAGGTATTTTTCTTTTTTGAAAGGATGAATTCAGCTTATAAATCTGTTTGGTGTTGCCTTTTTAGGTATGGAACCTAGAAAGATCAATACAACATGCTCCTTGGAAGAAAAATAGTCATAGAGAATTTCAGACCTGAGTTTGGTGCTTTAGCAGAGGGAATCATCTTGAAGCATTGGCAAGAACCCAAGTTATGCAGTTGCATGGCACCGGTTTGACTACTGCCTATTATTTTCTCACAGTGTGAACTTGACAGCAAGGTTTTTCTTAGATTGAGTCTCAAGTGTTTCTTCTGTGAAATGGGGATAATAAAACTTATTTTCCAGAGAATGCTGTTGGTATTAAATTAGGTAACGTGTACCAAAAGTTTAATGTACAGAGAGGTGATGTCTAACTCATCTGATTGTGCTACTGTTTCTATAGGTTAATTAAAGGCAAGAAGAAGGGGAGTGATTAGGAAATCATGGTATAGCCTTCATCAAAGAGGATTTTAAGAAATGAAGATGGCGGCAGAGGGAACATTCCAGGTGCATTGAAAAGATAGAGTTAGTATTGTACATGTTATGTTTAGAAAGCAGATATGCTAGTAACTGATTCCATTTAATTTGAATATATGAGTTTCCTAGAATAGAATAATGAAAAAATTGTTTGGAGCCTGATTATTATTCCTTTTTAATTGGTTAGTCCAAGAAACTTGGAGTTTATCTAGTATGCTATTTAAAGAAGCATTGAATGGTTTTGATGAGGTTTGTCATGGTCTGAGTTGTGCTTTGAGATGATTAATCTGGCAGTAGGTTCAGGTTGCCCTGGGAAGCCTGAGTCAGGACACTCTGGCAGAGTTTGTTGACCATTCCCCTGCCCCTTTCTTATAGGACATTGGTTTTGTTGGGGATGGTGATACAACAGTTTAAAAAGGAAATGGAAAAAAATAATCAAAAAAATACAACTACTTTTGCATTCCTCCTTTGGATGATAGCACTTAGTGATATTACATTGCCAATGTAACAAAAGCTGCAGTCATAGTGCAAGTCTTTGTAAAAGGCCTTTTAAAATTGGGATAAAAAAAAAGTAGGAGCAACTATGGGCAATAAAACTGCCTATGACCTTAAAGATATAATAAGCATGGGTGGCGCCTGTGGCTCAAGGAGTAGGGCCCTGGCCCCATATACTAGGGGTGGTGGGTTCAAGCTGGCCCCGGCTAAAACTACAAAAAAAAAAATAGATATAATAAGCATGGAAAGCCAGCAGTATCTTGAGTTTCTTATGATACGTTGGAACTGCTATACTATCCTGTACTACCTACTGCCATTCTTATTGTGATGTGAGAAAAAAAATCACTCCCTGTTTGTTTTCAGGATGCTGTATACATGACAAATGTTGTGCTACATAAAGCTGAATTCAATCTATCAACTGATGTAAGAACCAATGAGGAATTTTGCAAGGACAAGGAACAAATGAGGTACAGTAGGAAGCTGGGATGTGGCAGGGCCAGCATCAATAGACATAGAAAAGAAATAGGAGACACGCTGGGAGACAGATACCAGAAGAAAATTACTGGTTGAGTATGTGAATGGAAGGAAAGGAAGGACTCCAATATAAATTTAAAGTTTAAACTTGAATAACAAAGAATATGTTAACATTATTTATTGACTAGAGATATCTCTGAGACACCTCTGAGAAAGGATGGTTTGAGTAGTATGCAAATGAAAATAAATTAAATTTTAAATGAGCGAGTTTTTTCAAGAAAGAAAAGAGCTAAATTAGTAGTATTGTCTCTCAAGTCCTTAGAAATACTAGTAGAAATAATAGATTAGGGGACAGTAAGGGATCTCTGGTCAGATTGTAAGGTTTCTATTTATTTTTCCTGATTTGAGGATGGGCGATACTTTACGGGTTGGAAGTTTTAAACATGAGTTTAAACTACTTGGAAAATGTGCAATCAGCTCCTGTGAGGCAAAGTAGCTAGAAACCTGGCTTGCTTAGCCAAGGCATAGGTCCACTTTCAGAGTAGACCATGGGCTGCGTGACCTCTAAATGTGCTTTATAGTTCTATGATTCTATAATTATCTCAGGCTTCAAATCACTTGCCAGAGAACAGCACATGCTTTCTATTAATAAAACACAATTTGAAACTTGGAACTGAAATTGCACGTTTTTCAATAAAGTGTTGTAATAAAGATAGTGACTGGAGACTCCCGTTAGGAAGAAAGAGGTAAATGCACTGGTTGGCTGCTCGTGCAAGACAAAGCTGAAGCTCACATCGATTAATAATGTGAGAGACATAGAGGCTCTATATAAGCTTTAAAAATAAACCTGGCAGAAAATGAAAAAACTAAAAGGGCATTGTTATTTAAACGTGGAATCTGTAACTTCATAGCAATAATTGCTCTAGAAGTTTAAAGTCTGCATCACTCCACTAAGAAACTGCTGCCTTGTTTTCATTTCTACATTTCATTCTTTTCTGAAATCTCTTATTGGTACAATGGATGGAAATTTGTCTTTGAGTTTGTTATAATTTTGCCAACACTAGCAGATGGATGCTATAAGAAAAAGGTAGGAAGGTATGGGGAGCTCTCCTGCCAATAAAACTTGTTCTATATTCCCACAGATTCAGAAGAGCAATTATTGTAGCAGTTTTGTTTTTCAGAGGCCTCAAGCCTATGATAGAGCAATTATTAACATAAATGATTTATGGTATAGTTATTGTTTTCCTAAAAATCATATTTCATACAGAAGCTTGGGGTCCAAAATGTAAGACTCATACTTGGTAGAAATAGCACAATTGCATTCATTGTGGAAAGTGTCTTGAGGTAACAGACATTCCTCCAGCAATTATCCCATGGTCAGATAAGTATCAGACATTCTTTTTAAACAAAGGCCCTAAGTTTAATTTTTGTAGTTCTTATCAAAGCCTTTATAAAGCCCCTTGACTTACCAAGAAAACAATAGAGGAAGCATTTCCAACAATATAATATCTTAGAATTATTTTTGTGAGATTACTAGATATAATGTAATCAACTTTTTTTTTTTTTTTTTTGAGACACAGTCTCACTATGACACCCTCAGTAGATTGTTTAGCAGGCCCAGGCCGGGTTTGAACCCTCCAGCTTTGGTGTATGTGGCCAGCGCCATGACCACTGTGCTACGGGCATTGAGCCAAGTAATCAACATTTTAAAAAAATTTTCAAACAAGCACTGATTTTTTGCCACCTTTTTTTCCTGAATGAGAATACTGAGGCTCAAAATTATAAAGTAACTTTGAATAGTGTGGATGACTTTTCTTATCTTCTCCATTTGAGGAATTGCTCTTCCCTAACCTCCCACCTATTTCCCATGGTAACAGTGGTCCATCTGTGCAGCTGGACCCACCCACCTGTACAGCTTGATACCACCCTTCTTGCCACAGTATATTGGGGTTATCCATGGGTACCTGATACAAATTGGTGTAATTAAATTCCTTTCCTTAGGAGTTTGACATTGTGATAAAGAAATTCACTTTCTTGTTCTCTCTCTGTTGCTTTCTTTTTCTCTGTAAGGCTAGACATGTACCATGTAAGGTCTAAGTGATATATTTTTAGTAAATGTGGACAAAAGAAGCAAAGAAAGACTGTTTAGAGACAGAAGAAAGATAGCACAAATGCAGAGGGAGGAAAAATAATGGGAGAAAGAGCGAGCGTGTGAATGAGAGTGAGCACTCTGAAAATCGTCCAAGTCTCTCTTTCCACTCCATTAGATATGTCTCTCCCCCAGGGGTCTTTGAGTCCTTTGTAACTTTGAGGTAGATTCTTTTTCCCTTTAAATAGAATTATTTTTTATTTTCTTTTTCCAATCAAAAAGGTTTTAATGACTACACTCACACAAGTTAATAGCAGAGTAAGAAATAGAAAATTCTCTAAATAATCAGTGAAATTCCTTTTCGGCTAACTAGGCTTGTATAATTCTTGAATAATACTTTACAAACATTGGCTTATATTTAAACATTGTAACACTAGGAAATAAATCCATTAATATTTTTTATCACAATTATTCTTAAAACTACCCATGTTTGTTTATCTATATACATTACATATGTTTTAATGATGTCTTGGTCAAGAGTTTGGATTTTTGGGGTTATGTTTGGAGGGAGAAATTTCAGTGTCTCATTTGTGAAATGATTTACTTGCAGGTAGCCAGGACATTGGTCTGACACCATTTCTTCTTCTTCATTTCTCAGTTGATACCCCTTATCCACCCCTCAAATAGGGTACCAGTCAGCCATGTGCACTTGTTTGATCTCCAAGGAACAGAGAGGTCTTTAGGCTTTACATTCTTGATTGCTTGTAGCTTGGCCAGTTTTACCAGTCACCAATGGCTTTAATTCTACCTGAGCTTGAGCAAAGTCGAAGTGTGAAATGTTTTTTTGAAAGTTTTCTATTCATACATTTGTCATCCTTTATGATGAGTCTTCTGTCAGGTATCACCTTGATAAAACATTTATACTCATCAGTGTTGAAGATGTCTTATCTCTGAAGCCACTGGCAACATCTGGGAACTTTTGAATGAACTCTTCCCCAACTTCTACTGGAACTTCATTGGAATCACTACATAAGACATTCTGGAAGATTTTGTGTAGTGGTTTAAATTTCATTTTTTTTTTTTTGCAGTTTTTGGCCAGGGCCGGGTTTGGACCCACCACCTCTGGTATACTGGGCCAGCACCCTACTCCTTTGAGCCACAGGTGCTGCCAGTTTAAATTTCTTAAGCCAACCACTTGATGCTTGGAAATCTGCCACCCCAAATTCCTATGTAAATTTTTTTAGCAACTTCTTGGATTATGTGGCTGGAGATAGCTCCTTAGCTACCCTCATTTGTTTGAATCAGTTTTGTGTGGCTTCCTTGACTTCACTAAAGAAAGTTTTCCTCCTTTTCCATTGAGGGTCTCCATTTTCCTTACCATATATCCCCACGTACTCATGTTTACATTTTTGGATATTGCTAACCATGGTCTTGCTAACACCAAAATGTTCTGCCTTCTTTCTTTGGCTGCTGCTTTCCTGAAAATGTAGATCAACCTTTTCAATCAATGTCAATTCTTTGAAATCTTTCCTTTAGACCATCATGTCTAAAGTAACATACGATTTTTTTCAGTGATTTTAGGGTGTACCTACATTTCTGACCAGTTCTTCATATTGAAAAAAATCTTCCACACATGTGATAAACAATAGGACATTAGAACTAATCCAATATGTGGTAATAATAAAACATGAGTAAAGACATATATGAAAGCAAAACAACAAAAAAAGGCAACTAAGGGGCTAAGTCCAAACATTTTACTCCTTGGTGTATAATAGACTCAACTGGTCAAGTTATAAGGGGTAAATTAATATTGTGTGTCACCGTCCAAGTGGTCAAGATATAATTTATAGAGGTGGTCAATATATACAGCTCAGTCTTCCATTGAGTAACTGTGGTGTATAGAGGATTAAACATCATACTTACTACAACAGTCACCAATATCATAACTCATCTGAGGAATTACTGAGAACAAGACATTCTCCTGGCAAGCCTGGAAATCTCTTGTGATTTGAAAGGCAAGTGACAGTGGCACACATCTGGTCTGTGAAAATTAGGTCAACTTATGGAGGTGGTCAATGTAGGGAGGTGATCAACTACATTCTACTATATTTATTAACCAAATGATTTTTGAGAAAGGCACCAAGAACCTACATTGGGGAAAGGAAATTCTCTTCATCACACAAAAATCAACTCAAGATGGATTGAAGACTTAAATGTCTGACCATGAATTGTAAAACTGCTAGAAAAAAACATAGGGGAAACATTTTAGGACATTGGTCTGGGCAAAGAATTTTATGGGTAAGACTTCAGAAGCACAGGCAACAAAAAGAAAAATAGATAAGTAGGATGATATTACGCCAAAAAGCAAAGAAAACAATCGAGAGAGTGAAGACATGAGCTGATGAATGGGATATAGTATTTGCAAGCTATTTATTCAACAATTGATTGATATGAAGAATATACAAGGAACTTAAAGAGCTTAAAAGTTAAAAAATATTCAAAAGTAGACAAAGAACAAGAATAGACATTTCTCAAAAGAAGACTTAGAAATAGCCAACAGATATATAAAAAATGCTCACATCATTAATTATCAGGGAAATTAAAATTAAAACTACAATGAGATAATACCTTATCCCAATAGGATGGTTGCTATTAATAAGAAAAAACCAACAAACAAATGCTGGTAAGGATGCAGAGAAAAGGGAACTCTTATAACCTGTTGGTGGAAATGTCAATTAGTGCAGCCACGATGGAGAACAGTATGGTTATTTCTCAAGAACTAGAACTAGAACTAATATATGATCCCATAATCCAGCTATCGGATATTTTTCAAAGGAAAAGAAATCAGTATATCAAAAGGATACCTGCACCGCATGTTTATTGCAGGACTATTTATAATAGCATTGGTATAGGATCAACTTAAGTGTCCATCAATGTATGAATGGATAAAGAAAATATGGGATATACAGACACTCACACAAAAATTAGTATTATTTAGCCATAAAAAGAATGAAATCATGTAAGCAAATAGTGTCTGCTTCAAATGTAGAAGGTATAACACTATTTTTAATAGCAATATATTATCATAGCGAATTGAGTTCAAATGATGAGAAATAGTTATAATATTTTTGATAAGTATTTCTAAAATGTGTTCATAAAATCTTTTATAATTTGCATAGTCTCTAGCAATGCATTAGAATATGTTTGCTGCTTTAGCCCAGTATGGTTTTTAAAAATTATTTATTTATTAGGTGTAAAATCTTAATCGTTATTGCTTTAATTTTCATTCCTTTGATAAATGTACTAATATTGTATCACATTTTCTCTCATATTTGGATTTTATTTTTGGTGAATTTCTTCAATGAAATCTTAGCAATGCTCTTAAATATTTTGTAGTTTCCATATGTATTACATAAAATATAATTAAATTATTACATAATGTAAACTTTGATATTTAATATAATATTAGTATAGATTGTAATATGTTATAATATAAAGTATGTAATATTTCATGTATTTATATTAAAATGTATTTATCTGTATTCTCCTGCTATTCTTTTATTATTTCTTTCATTTCTACCAACCTGTTGTTTTCCTTTTTTATTTAAATGTTTGACTTTTTTCTAATAGGTGTTTTAGTTTTCTTAATGTTACCCATTTTGATCTTTTTAAAATAATTTCTTCTTTTATTATTAATCCTCTTAGTTGTGATATTGTGATAAATACTTAGTCTTCTTTCTTGTGATTTAATTTTAATCTTCTTAGAATTAGTCATGGAATAAAGCATAGTTTTCCTAATATCATTTACTAAAGAAAGACTCCCATTGTTTTTGATATGCTTATTTTATATGATCTGTAAATGTAATGGATTGAATTGTGTCCCCCTAAATTTATATGTTGAAGCTCTAGCCCTTAATGGAATAATTTGGAGATAGGGCCTCCACAGGGGTAATTAAGGTTAAATTAGGTCATAAGGATGGGGCTCTAATCTGATAGGGCTAGTGCCCTGAAAAGGAAGATATACCAGAGTTCTCAGCATGTGAGGACACATTGAGAATATGGACATCTATAGCAAAGGAAAGAAGTCTCAGAAGAAACTTACCCTGACGACACTTTGATTTTGGACTTTCAGCCTGCAGAACTGAGAGAAATAAATTTGTATTGTTTAAGTTACCAAGTCTGTGACATTTTATTATTAGTTACCGAACAGACTAATACATTCTTAGATTTAACTGAATTATTTATTTAAAAAGATTTATCTTTTCTTGAGGTCTATAGTTATTTTCACTAATATATTTTATTAGTAAAAATCTCAATAAACATTTACGTACAATATATAATAAATGACAGCACCATGTCTTGAAAATTGTGTCCTAGTTGTTTATAGGATTAACTATTTTGTCTAGATTGGGCATTTCAGCCCAACTACAGAATGATTATATTTTTTTCTTTAATAGCTTTGACTGAATAATCAATTGATTCATTGACATTTTGTAGAGATATCCCCAAACGAACATTTCTGGTTCTTCAAAAGCTGATCATAAGTTGTTTATTACTATTTAGGAAGAGTTTCCAGAAGAGAGAATAAGAATAATTTAATATTTGTGAGTTTTATTTTGCTTTAAACTAGCAACAATCATAATGAAAAATAGAAAGATAAATGAGGAGCAATTAGCAGATCTGTTACAACTCTTTTTTTTTTTTTTTTGAGACAGAGTCTCACTTTGTTGTTCTCATTAGAGTGCAATGGCATCATACAGCAAAACCAAACTATTGGCCTCAAGCAATCCTTTCACCTCAGTCTCCCAAGTAGCTGGGACTATAGTCACCTGCCTCAACGCCTGGCTATTTTTAGAGATGGAGTCTCACTCTTGCTCAGACTGGTTTTGAACTCCTGAGCTCAAGCAATCCACCCTTCCAGAGTTCTAGGATTATAGGCATGAGCCACGGCATCTGGATATGCTATAACTCTTTAAGACTTCTAAGTGTCCCCTCTGCACTGTGGAGGGTGAACCTCAGCACACATGGAAAGAGGTTATTGTTTCAGCATCAGTAGTAATCTCATCACTGTTTGAACTTCCTCTTCCACCTCCTGAAGGACTTCTGGATGCTATTTTATGTCCAGATAATGTTTATCACATCCCATTCACAAATTCATTTACTGGGCCATCCAAATACCTCTAGGTCTAAAAGGTATCCCTTCACTGGGGCTGGGTAAACATAGCTTTATTTTTTCTGCACTCCAGGGTAGCTTGTGACTTAAGAGACAGCAAGTCCAACAAGACATTAATAGGACCAAAAAAAAATTGGTCAAAACTTAACTAAATTTAGTACTGATCCCTTGAGAAAGAAGAAAAGAAAAAAAGCCTTAATTCAACACCCAATTATTTTTTAAAAAGGATCTAAAGACATAGCAGGAAATTAGACCAGCCAGTTTGACATCAGTTAAGTTACAGAGCATTTTAAAAAGATCAAATGCTGGAACATTTAAAAAGCACAGCTTGATAACAGTCAATTAAGGTAGCCTCAGGATGTAGCCAGGAGATTTTAGTAATTTGTGTGTGTACAGCATGGATGAAAATTCTAAAAGGGATTGCCATAAGAATTGAGAAAAACATAGTAAAAATCATAAACAGGAATGGCTATTTGACATAGCCCCTTTCTTTCTTTTTTGCTTAATGGCTGAAGCATTGAATCATGTGGATGACAAAAGCTTGGCAAATTGAATAAATAGTTGAGTAAACTTGGATATAAGTCAAATTCAATTTCAAATCTTTAGCACATTAGTTTTGTGTTGAGAGTGCTATTATTCAGTGAGATTAAGGTTTTGGGGTAAGAGATCTGGTTATGGAAGAGTCACCTAGGATAACATTTCTCAAAGTGTGATCCGTAGGTCAATACTGTTCTATAAACCATCTTCAGCAAGACAAATACAGACATTGACAGTAAGCGTTTAGAAAGTTTCACAGCAATGTGACTAAGCACTTTTCTGAAGACATGGGCTTGAATTTTGTATATAGAATCCTCAAAATATTTCAGTCTTAGCTATTAATTTTATCATATTTTATAAAATTATAGGTCCATGTCTTATTAAAATAAAATGAAAATGCTTCCCCACAGAGAAGTTCTGACTGAGACATTTTTTAAAGAAATGGCATTTAAAGTATGATGTACATGATGTTATTAGAATATACCAATCTATCTTTCCTACTTATGAAAAAAAAATTCAAGCATAATTACTTCAAGTGCATTTGTGAAATGGCTTTCAAAAACAGACATTTGAAGAAACTCATTGTGTCAAAAGGTCAGAGTATCTGAAAAAGTCTCTTGCAGTAAGCTGTGTTGGAAGATAGAGGGGGCTCATAGTCCCACTTCTTCAGGCCCTCCCGGTGTTAGAAGGATGCATCTATGCCCTTTGCCATGTGATGTACTTCCTACCATTAACAGGCAAGTGTTAATATGTCACCCCACCCCACTGATGTTGGGTTTCACTGACTTGCATTGGCCAGTAGACTATAAGCAAAGATGCCAGTGTTCCGGGTTCTAAGACAAAGCCCTGGAAGCATTGTGTGTTTCTTTTGGCAATGTCCAGTGAGAAGAGCATACCCCAGATGTCTGCTGCCCCTCCAGCACAGGCCCTGAAATGTGATAGGTAGAGCACATTATAGCTTAGACTATAATAGCTTGACTTATAGCTTACAGCTTAAAGTTTAGAGCCAATCCAATCAAATCACAGCCTGAAGTAATCATCCCAGACAACCTTTAGATCAATAAGCCAGAAAAATAACAGTTGTTGTATGTCACCTAGTTCTAGAGTGGTTGGTTATGCAGCATTATTATGGCAATAGGTGGCCAGCATGGTTAGAATGATATATTCTATAGTCAACTAATAGGATTCTATTTATCTTTCCAGACTTGGAAACCTCTTCTGAATGTCACATATTCAACAACCTACTTGATATGCTGACAGCAACTCAGAGGTATACACATAAACCTGAACTCTTGATTCTCTTCCCTCACTTCAGCCTACTTCACTTCTTGGTAAATGGCAACTCTGTTCTAGGATTTGCAGCAGACAATCCTTGGAATCATTCCTGATTTCTCACTTTCTTTCATTTGTCTCATCTAATGCCATGTGAGATATGTTGAGATACATCCCGAATCTGACCCCTGCTCATCGCCTCCACTGCTACCTCCTTGTGACGCTCCCCTTCACTGCTCTTTGTTATTCTGGTTTTATTTCTCTGGGATCTCTTCCCACACCAGACAGAGTGATCCTTTGAAATATGTTAAATTATTTTATTCTTCTTCTCCAAGCTCTCTAGTAGCTTCTCCACTTCTCTCAGAATTATCTTTAAAGTTACCCCCATAGTCTGATGGGTCCTGCACATCTAGACCCCACTGCTTGCTTTCCATGAGAACACTATGTTTCTGCTGCAACATCCCTCCTTGGGAGGCTCCTTTCCAGATATCTGCTATTCAAATATCAATCTTCCCTGACCCCTCTAGAATAGTAATTACTACTGTCTGCTTTCTGTTCTCTTCCTCCACTATCTCCTTGATGTTAGCTCTTACCATGTAGTATGTTACATATTTATCCATTTATGGTCTGCCTCCTCTCACTAGAGCAGAAGCTCTCTGACAGCAGGGATTGTCATTTCCAAGGCCATATCCCCAGCATTCAGAACAGTAATTGGCACATAGAAAACAATTAATTAGTATCTATTAGTGAAACAAACAATTCAAATCTTTGGGAAGAATACGACCCTGTTAAACCTTGAATTTTCTAAATGTTAAGTCAGATATTTAAATACTGGTGACCATGGAAAAAAGTAAACAAAGAGCCAATTTCCATTCTTAATGAATGGAGCCAATTTCCATTCTTAATGAGAAGCCAATGTTGGCTAAATAGGCAGGATAGTCATTCGGTAGGGACTTTAAAGAATATCAGCATTTGGTTAACATTAATAAGGGGGACATTTTTATTTTAGCACTGGAGATATGAAGGTCATGTTCAGAGTTTTAAAATTGTATGGAATATTCTATAAGAATTTTTAGTTCATTTTTGAAACAGGTCATTTATAGAGTTTGCTCGGAGATAGAAGGTGAGAAAGAATCAGCGAATTCTAGAACTGGATATTCTATTTTTATTTTAGGGGAAGAATAACACTCCTTCCAAGAAAACTTTAGGGACCTGTGAGAAGACGAGGCTGGCCGGGTAGGAGGTGGGGACTGTCACTCGCAGGTTTTGCCCACACTAGCAGTTTTCTGGCATTTCAGCAGCACACCGTTTGGGTGAGGACTCTATATGTTATTTTAGCAGCAAAATCTCTGCCAAGAGTATGAAGGGAGTGCAAACTCCAGGAAATCTTGTAAAAGAAGCAGAAATGTTGTCATATGCTTGGATTTCAGACCAGCTGAGGCAAAACTGCAGCATCCCTAGACCCAAGCCCTACCAAGTATGGTAATTCTGGGACTTCCGTCGGAAGTTCTTTCTCAGAGATGACAGGATTTCTAATGTCATTTCCAAATCTACTCGTCTGTACTCGGCTGCTAATCTTCAGACTGATGTTCATGTGTCAATGCTTGATTTCTTTACAGCTGAGTACCCCAGGGGACTACCACCCTAGACAAGAGATGACAAAAAGGCAAAAATGAAGGAGAGAATGATATCATGTTTTAAGAACACTAAAATCTCTGTATTTTATTCTTATTTTGAGACTTATTTTGAGTCTGGTGAAAATAGAAAAAAACATATAATTAATTTTGTGTTGTGGCGCAGGAGGGATGTAAATAACACTTGTTAGATAGCTGTGACATGCCAGGCACAATTCTAGGAGCTTCACATTTGTTTCTAGCTACGACACATAAAATTTGTGCCTTGTGTATAATTGCCTTTAGAGCTAGAGTAATTTGGGACCCGAAATTCTGATTATTTCCTAGGGTGATGCTGAGACAAAAGGGGGATCCCCACACAGGCTACCTGAGACACAGAAATGATTATTTTCCTGAAGACCACAGAGCAAATGTGGAGTAAGGAAAGGGAAAAGATTTTATACTCATTTAGGACAAAAGCTTTCATGAAATGGTTCGTTGGTTTTGTAAGTGCCATGGACAACTTATATGCTAACACTTAAGAAATATTACAATATGAGTGGTTGTGTGTGATGAATATTCAGTAAAGCAGCTCTTTCTCCTCAGATAAGAAACTGATATTGCTCAATAGCTTCGCCTTAATTCATTTCTTTTCTTTCATTTTCTTGTTCCTTTTGGCTTTGTTTCCTAATACAGATGGGAAATGAACACTCCTGCATTCAGGGGGACTTTTCAGGGCAAGACCCAGTGCATTTTCTGGCTTTCCTGAGTTTAGAATAGTGAGCTGTGGCCTTTTCAGAAGTGTGTTTGTGTGCCCTTCTCTGGAATGTCTTCAGAGGAAAATAATCCATCATTGCCCACCCCACACTCATATGCCCAATAGCGGAGCTGTGGGTATTTGGCCTTGCTCCTATCTAATCCCTCTGCACCAAAGAGGCCTTGGAAGTGAACGGTGTTGGCTGCCTTCAGCCAGATCAGCAGGGGCAACACAACCACCACCACCAGAAATGGAGAAGATGCTGTCAGGGGACTTCTGGGAATGGGGTGGGAGCTGGGGAAACTTTAAAGCTTTTTAATAGGAATAAGGAAAGAAAGCGTTCTTATTGTGGGCTGTTTGAAAGAAGCAAATATCTTTTTCTTTTTTTTTCCTAACAGAAATATTTTTTCTCTGATATTTTCCCTTTCATCTGCTTCATCTATGTCTGATCTTTTATGCTATCTTTTCTTAAGTACCGTGCAGTATTTGAAAATGAATTGAACCCTGATAGTTTTCCTTTTTACATTTTTTCACTGTTAACTACCCAAATCCATTATACATTTTATTATTCCCTAGGGGTTGAGTGATTTATTATTCTGACCTTGCTGGTCAGATAAGCAAACACTGAACTGCAAATGAACAACTGTCTCTGTTTCTTTGAGTGATGGGAAGAGAATTTTAAATAATAGTTGGTGTTTTTAAGAAATGAGGGAAAAACAAGAAAAGAAAAATGTTCTTCCCCTTGATGTTAGCCACAGAGTACTACAAGCTGAAAATTTTGTTTTTCCTCTTCTCCCTGAAAATATGTTCTTCATTTATATTCTTTATTGGAAATTAAACACTTTCATTAAGGAAATGTATTAAGTTAATAAATAACATAGTTCTCCAAAATGTTTTCACCCAGAGTTTTTGTTCACCTTTCTGTTTATTGGTTTTTAATTTGTTAGATCTAAGTTTTTCCTAATTTGGGGTGAAAGAGACTAGTATATAATTTGTAGTTTTAGGTATGGATTCAGTCAACAATGGTGCTGAATACTGACTTTGGTGTTGGTGGTCAAGAAAACTCAGAATACATACTCGGTGCAGAGTGGGGTCAGAGGAAAGAGCCTCAGTGATGCCACAAAGTCAGGTGAGGTTTCACAAGAAACCTTTGGACAGGGAAGATTATTGAAAGCTAAGGGAAATAGCAACATATAGTTAAGGCAGGCTGGGCCAGACTGGGGTTAGAGAAATGTGGGTAGTTTGATGACCTGGGGGCAGGAGTGCAGTAAAAAAGAATGTAAGAGTCAGATGTATTTCTCTGTGGCCAGAATCACTTATTAGAAGTAGGTGTGCAAAGAGAGGCTCATGGAGAGCACTAAAGAGGTTTGTACAGAGAGGCAGGAGAGCTGAGAGTAATATCATAGTCTTAATAATGAAACTTTTCATTGCAGAGAATGTAGACTGAATCACATCTTATGGTTTTACCTTCTAGGTTACAAATTTTCTGAGTAGAGTGGAGTATTTAATTCGAAACTACAAAAAGACAGGAGTTATTGAACACTATTACAATTTTTATTAACATCAATGGTACCAAAAATATACGCTTCAAGAAACACACACTTAAATTTAGGATATGATTTGAAGGCATTTGACAACAAGACCCAAGTGCCTAACTGTCAGACTGCCAGAGATTTAGAAAATTGATATTACTTAAACATTTTCTGGAAGGCTGTCTTGCAAAGTGTGTATACATATAAATGTGCCCATTCTTTGATCCTGAAATTATGCTTTTAGGAATTTATTTTAAGGAAATAATATGCATGTGTTCTTTGTTCTACAAGCAAAACTTCTTAAAGGAATTCTATTTCACCATACCTCAAAGTCACAGAACTTACAGAATTCACAGAATTTTCATATTCTCTATAAATTAAAATGATAAGCCAGAAATACGTTTATTAGCATGGAAGGATGTCCTCATATTATTGATAAATATAAAAATCAGGTTAAAAGCGGCATATGTAGAATTACTTTATTTTTAATGTGTAAAACATATAGAAAGGGGCTGGAAAGATCTGCATCAAAATGTTAACTGTGTCTATTTTTGGTGATGATTTTCTAGGTGATTTTTGCTTCATAATTTTCTAACTTTTTGTAGTGCCTGTGCTTTTGTTTTGTGACAAGCCTGTATTATTTTCAGAATCTGATAAAATACCTTTAATTAAAATATTATTTAATAAAGTCTATTAAATATTGGAAAAAAATTAAAAAAAATCATTTCATTGACTTGGAAGTGCCATTTATATAAAGAGTGGACAAATCCCAGTGCTTCTCCAACTTTAATGTGTGTCTGGATCAGCTGTGTTCATGCGCATAGGGTTCAGCAGGGCTGAGGCCGGGCCCGAGACTCTGCATTTTCCATACGCTCCCAGATGCTGCCTGTGTTGCTCTACACTTGAAGTAGCAAATTCTTAGTGAACTATAAAAAGCGTGTGTTGCAGGTTTTCATGTTTCATTGCTTTCATTGTGCTTATTTTATTCAGGGAGAAACACACATAGAATAATAAAGAATTTCTGAGTACACAAAACTAGAACAACTGTTTAAATGATTCTCTTAACAAGGAGAGTAAGCAATTACATTTCCAACTTGTCCAGAGAGACCAAGTTCCTCCTGAATTCATGTGGCTATAATGGGCTTCTTAATCTCGTAGCAGGGCCTTGTTCTCCAAATACAATGTTATTCTATACAGTTTTTGAACAACCATGCCCTTTAAAGGATAAATTATTTAAAGATAAATTTCCACATATTATTAATCCCCTCCAACGAATAAAACACCAAAGTCAGACAAGGCAGGGTCAAAAGGGCCTTTCTCAAAGTGCATCTGACTTTAGTATCAACAGGGCTGACTCTTAGTCAAATGAACCTCCTGTCCTAACTTAGATTATTAAGATAATACAATTTGGAATTTTGGATATTCAGTTAAAAGGCTAATCCAATGAAAAAAATTACCAATCTAGTCCTATCAACTTGAAATTCTAATTTTCTATTTATTGTTTATTGTTAATGAGTTAACTAATGTATCAATTTATGTTAATATTTGTTCTTTGAATCTACAGTTTCAGTATTAGCAAAGGGCACAATGGTGGTAATATGCTACGTATTAATTTTTTATTAATTCGTTTATTTGATATGCTCTGTTCTGCTATACCTTGGGTTTCTTTGATACAAGATTGTTCTGAAGCGATTGGTAAATAGAGAAAAGATGTCAGTAGAAGCATACGTACCCTAAAGCTAATGAAGCATTATGTTCACACGATATGTGTTTTTGCAAAATTTACTAAAATTTACCATCCACCCATCAGACTTCTTTGCAAAGTATTCAATAACTGAAGTTTGAGAGTTAGTGCCTTTGTATTGAGCATCCTGTGAAGACTAGGAGCTAGTGGATCACATCCAGAATATGCCTACAGCAGCAGCAATTCATTGACAGCAAGAGATACATTTTTAATAGAATTAATGAGCAGGATCTTGGGTTGCTTGATAATCCAGTTCATAAAAGCAGAGAACCATAAGAACACATTGGAGAAATATTACAATTTTGTGTTAATTTGAAAGAAAGAACAGTCACTGACAAAGATAACAAAACTCATTATATGCCATTAGGGCAAGGACATCAACTAACTTGTTAGTGAGTGTTAAAACTCTCAGGTATATATAAGACCAGTCATCACTCAGGAAAACTTGAAACACCCCACAATCTGGCTATCTTAAAACTTATGTATGAAAGAAACTGGATAAATATCCTCCCCAAAGTGGCAATAATTCCAAGCATGTAGAAGACATAACAATAATCAGTGGTGGAGCTGAAAGAAACTTTTCTAAACTGTCAATAAGGAAAAAACAAATTTTGGTTGATCTTGCTTGAGGAGACTTCATTTTCTGTATAAAAATATTACCTTTTCATCATCATATAAAGAGACAATCAAAGAAGATACAAGGAAAAATATAGTTAGAAAAAATTATAGAGGTGGACCAGATCAGTTGTACAATGAAAATATAGTATATAATTTTTCAGGATCTAGTGAAACTTTAGCAATCATAGGCATTTTAAAATATGTGAATTGTTGTGATTTATTTTCCCATTATTCTAAACTCTAAATGGTCACTTTCCATATTCTATGAAAGGAGAGATGGTTAGCATTCCTTTGACAAGGATAGAAGAGGCCCCGAGGTCTGACAGCATGCATGCAGTTAAGACATTTACACCTACTTCATGGCATCTAACCACAGTTTCAGATATAAAATACTATATAGCAATTAATTCAAATCTATGGATTTTATCAATTCATGGATATATATAAAGAAATAAGGTGAGACAGAAAAAAAGGCAGCATATTGTCCATGATTCCAATAATAAAAACATATGTGATATGCATTTACCAAAACCAAGAAAAGTGCTCGTTCATGTAGGAATGTTGCTTGCTTTCCTGGGTCAGGTTGCATATGTTACTATATGTAATATATATCAACAAGTAAATAAATAAAATAGCCACTTTTTAACTTAATTTGATATTTATAATTTTACATTCTTTTCTTAATGAAGGACTTAGAAGATATAGCAGCTTCACGTCTCACGAAACCTGGGTCTGTCCCTGATGTCAGAATAACTTGAAAATCTAGATAGCTCATTTGAAAAGTTGTCTGTCGTGTTAATATTCTGAAGTCAGGAGCAAGCTTTTTCACAATGAAAGGAAAATTCTTAGGAATGTGTGATGAACGTATGAAAAACCTCAAATTATAGACACCCTCTCTTTTAGTGCAAAGGTGGTTGGTTTCATGTCACCCAGAACCACTACTTTTTCCTCAAGTGATGTTTTCTGAAGAGGCTGCTAGTGCAGGTGAAAAAGCTGTGAAAGCCGGTCTGTTTGAGACACCACCTTCCACAACCCCTCAAAAAAAACTGATAAAGATGACTGCTCCTAAACCCTATTTTGGATTTTAGTGAAACTGGTCTGTATTAGAGAAGAGTATTATCAAGAACCAGCGCAAGGAAACAGAAACACAGAGAATTAGAATATGAAGAATGGGCTCAGCGCCTGTGGCTCAACGGGCTAAGGCTCCAGCCACATACACCTGAGCTGGAGGGTTTGAATCCAGCCCGGACCGCCAAACAACAATGGTGGCTGCAATCTAAAAATGGCCAGGCATTGTGGCAGGCGCCTGTGGTCCCAGCTACTTGGGAGGCAGAGGCAGGAGACTCAGTTGAGCCCAGGAATTGGAGGTTGCTGTGAGCTGTGATACCACAGCACTCTATCCAGGGTGACAGCTTGAGGCTCTGTCTCAAAAAAAAAAAAAAAAAAAAAAAGAATATGAAGAATGAATGAAATTCTAAGTGCACACGTCTGAGAAAAGTTAACTGGGGTAGAATTTGAATATCACTTATTATTTGAGATAAAGTAGTTGTTCTGAATGCATCTGCTTTGCTTCCATTTTCCTAATTATTATTTTTATTTTTAGTGTATGATTATGTCGAATGTCAGCTTTTTCCAGAATCCATTTATGACAACAGAGCCGAAATGTCTGAATTTACACCTTGCCTATTTGTAAGAAGATGGAGTGGCTTCTAAGATAAGGAAGACAAAAACATGAGTCTGAAAAGAAGAGATCACTGGAGGAAAGCAGAGGGTAGAGACATCACAAACAAAAAATGCAAAACAACAAAAGACAGATGCACTGAGGAAACTGGGCACTGTGTGCCTGTCTCTTCTGCCTGGCACCTAAGGTAGCACAGTTTTAGCAGATTTTTAATTTGGGGATGAAATGGAAATCACAGAAATTGTAAAGCTGATACTATGGGGACAAAACATCCCAGCACTGTGCAGGGCTCATAGTAGGCACTCAGAATAGGAGGGAGAAATATCGACTTTTTAGTCAAATGACCTGATTTTCCTCCCTCTTCTGCTATTTATTAGCTTTCTGACCTTGGACCTGTTATTTACTCTTTAAACTTTGCTTCCTCTGTGACAAGGGGATAATATTAACGATAACTATCTCAAAAGCACAAGGTAAGTACCTAATAATGTCATATGCTAATACTGTTGTTATTATTTTGCAAAAGATATGAAAACATAATTCAGATGGACAGGTTATTATATACCACTTTAGAAACCCAAAGGCCATAACATTTGATTATTACCCAGGAAGGTATAGTTGTGGACACTTCACTTTCTGACTAAAAGTCCAGCGCTTGAAAATTCTAAATGAAAAACATGTCTCCTTGAGCAGATGCTATGACAGATCTACTCTGTGAATGCTTTGAAATTTGGTCCACAGACTGCTGTTCATGACTAATGAAAATAGACATGGCTCGCTAGTTCCTGGCCCTGAGGTTTACCGCACAATGTCTGTGGTTGGGACGCAGCTGGGGAGTCCAAAGGCTGTGCAGGCCGCTAGCGGGATCACCAGGCTCTGCGATGCTAGGGGTGGCGAGGCTCCCAGTTAGCGAAGGTCCCTTCAGGAACTCACCCTGAAGGTTTGCCAGGGAAGCAGCCGGGTCTCCCTCCTTCTATGACTGGGGGTCCCTGCTCTTGGGTTCAGGAGCCTTTGCAGATTTGAGCTACCTAATCAAATCTGCCCACTTCTTCATGCAAATATTAATGGGCCTTTCAGAGTCTTGGATTACCGACTGGCAGGGGACGCCAGGTGCCAGACGGCGGAGAGCTGCCCTGGGAGACACTGAGCTCCTCGCACTTTGAGCTTCGGGTTTCACCTTGCCCTTGCACATTAGAGCCACTGCAGCATGACTGACTTGTCTGCTTACACTCTGTGGAGCCAGGGAGGCGAGAACGTGTTACTGCCTTTGCCGAGTCATTTAAGGAAGGGCTGTGACTGCTGTTGCAATCTCTATAGAAATGGACTGGGCAGTGCTTTTTAGACTGAGGAGGGGAGCAAAATCCATCAGATTTTATGTCTGTTTTATATCAGCTTTCAACCTTAAACAACTATATTAAGTGCTCTTTGGGTTAGACTGAAATGCTTAAAGAACCTCATTACAGAGTTTAATTATCATGGCATTTTATAAAGGGGAAAGATGAGTGCGGCCGGGAGAATCATGTTCTCTGAGTGCTGACAACGCTGCGTAGGATTTCAGTAACCGCTAGAAGGTGCATTTTACATTTCATGCAGATAGACTTTGTAAGACAGGAGACTGGAAGGAGCAGAGAGGAAAAAACAACCCAAAACACCACCGATCTGTTTTCTTTTTTGAAATTGTAAATTACATTAAAAAAAAAAAAAAAGAAATTGAAACATGAATAGACAAAGACTTTGTTTATTTATTGCCAGGAGAGGCGCATTAGGATTCTGCCCTGTGTTTCCATGGCATTGTGGAGACATAAACAGAAAACACCGGCTAATGCATTCAGTTAGGCACAGATTTTAAAGTCTAATGTGCAATCTAAATATATATTGCATGTATTCTTGCCATTTATTTATCTATTGTATAGCCAGCAGTGAAGGGGGAGCCTGCCTAACTAATGGGAGGCTGTGATCTGTTTGTAAATGTGCCCGCCTGTTCCAGCCTTTGACATTCGATGGGCATCTATGGCTTCTCTCTGCTCTTTGTTACCTTGGAATCACTTGTTAACCTATCTTTGCCACTTCTCGCCTTAATTTAGGTAGTCTAAAGGTGAGAAGTGAGTTGAGATAAAAGTGTCTAGGAATCATTGTGAATGGTGAGGATACAGAAATTGGAGAGCCTGAGCTTTCTGGACGAGGAGCAATTCTTGACACGTATAAATGTAGGCTATATCACGAGATTTGATCAGTTTTCAAGGAGATCTACAAATCTGCATTTTTACTTGAAATCTGCTGTTTAATAAATTAGCATAATTGTTGGCCAAGTGCAACAGGGCAGGTAGAATACAAGGGCTGCCAGTTTAGACATCTGATTTGTGACAGCACTTTGCTGTTTTCCTTGTTGTTTGTTAATGGCAAAGAGCCCTCCGACGATGTGAATTGTAGATTACATATAATACAGCCATGTCAATGCCAATCTAGTGCCTGGAATCCAGACTCTGGCTCTTAGTGTACTGTCTTTCCTCATGGTCATGGTTCTACTTACCTCCTGATTCTTTAGAACTTCCAATTTTCACTTCCTCCGAGGAAAGCATCAAACACAGCAGATAAAAAAGCCTAAAACCTAAAGTCAGACTCATAATGTCACTCTGTGTTCCAAAGAGCTCATTAGTGAGAGAACAACTGATCAAAAAAGGACAAAAGAGATAATTTCATTCTGCTGGAGACCATGCTTATTAGTAGGGTGAATGCCATTCAGAGAAGAATTTATTTTCAGGTCAGTTAGTCATAAAAGCAGAAAATAGGGCTCTCCAGGCTCAGGGGATTCTTATAATTGTTACTACCTGCACAGAATCAACAGGTATCCTTTGAGTGTGTCACAACTCTTAATATCAGGGATTCTTCATTATTCCCATACCAGGTGTCTGTCCTTTGGAGTAAGACAAAAGAGATCTATGATCTATGCCATATTAGAATTAAATATATCTTTGTAGACAAACTTTGTACTTTTTTCCAAAGCCAGGTATACAAAAGATTTTTTTTTTTTCTTTTGAGACAGAGCCTCAAGCTGTCCCCCTGGGTAGAGTGCTATGGCATCACAGCTCACAGCAACCTCCAACTCCTGGGCTCAAGTGATTCTCCTGCCTCCACCTCCCAAGTAGCTGGAACTACAGGTGCCCACCACACCACCTGGCTATTTTTTTGGTTGCAGCCGTCATTGTTTAACGGGTCCAGGCTGGATTCAAACCCACCACCTCAGGTGTATGTGGCTGGCGCCTTAGCTGCTTGAGCCACAGGCGCCAAGCCAAAAGACTTTTTTTAAAAGGATACTGTGATTTGAGTCAGGCTAGCTGTAAAATATAGTATAAGCCTTAAGAGTAGAAGTATGAATATTGCTTATAATCATACAAGAGATTAAAAATCAATATTATTTTAAAGATATATTGTTTTACATCTCAAAATAAAATGAATAGATTGAAAAAAATACCTAAACAAATGAAAGAATTTGTTTACAAAATATCAAAAGCCTTCCACTGAATTGTGTTTTCATTTTCTTTCACTTGGTTTGCCTAAAATGTTGCCGCTGTGCTTAGGTCAGTTTTGGGCCAATTTTCTTTGTCTCATGGTCTTTTGTTTTTTATGGGGTCATGTTTACACTATGATTTGGAGCCACCTTCTTTTATTCCTAGGTCTTTTATTGTTCTTTTTTATTGCCAAATGTCCATTAAATAGGAAAAACCTTATTCTAGCTGCAAAGTTTGCATCCTTCTTTCTCACCCTCTGGTCTGTCACAAAGTGGGTCTGAATTTCTGTGAAGATAAGCCCCTTGCTACCAGTATCACAGTGTGCTTGGATTACCTGCCAAGTGCTTGCTGTGTAAATTATAGCTGCCTGGTGGGAGCTTTAATTCATATGCTTGATGTTTTTAAAAAAATATTTTCAAGGTTGGACTCCACAAATCCAAGTTTTTTGACTGGATTATGTCTTTGCTCATTTTTCCTTTTTTTCCCCTTGTGTTTAGAATTAAATCTTCTTTAGTGGGAGAGAGAAGAAGAGACAGGAAGAACATTGTGTTTTGATGAATCTTAATTAATAAATGCTGAGTTACCATAGATTAGAGAACAATATATTATAGGATACTATTTATTCTGAAGAGCCAGCCCTTTTAAATTGTAAGGGCAACTTTGGTCCTCAAGGCTGCTTTTTCTGTTTTGCACACTTGGGTGCATGTGGACAGTGGGATACTGGAGCATTGGTATACACAATTTTGTTGTGTGCTACCAAGTAATGTACCATTATTGGAAAACTGAGAAATAAGTGTTTCTAATATGTTTGCTTTCACGTTTGGCAGAAACCTAATTCCTTTATCAAATTTTCTTGCCTTTCTTTCTCTTCTCTAGCAAAAAAACGTAGATTATATTTCCAGAATAACTGACTGACATTCTGGACTAAGGGGAAATTGAGATACAAGATCGCGGGTCAAAGGCAGACTTCATTAGCATGTCTTTTGAAGTTTTTTTCTTTTTTTGGCTGGGGCTGGGTTTGAACCCACCACCTCCAGAATATGGGGCTGGCACCCTACTCCGTTGAGCCACAGGTGCCATCCCATGAGCATGTCTTTAGCAGGTCAGAATTGAACAGTACTTGGAATAAGATTTGTAGAACAGGCTGGTCATGGTGACTCATGCCTGTAAACCCTGCACTTTGAGAGGTGAAGCCTAGGATAATTGCTTCAAGTCAGGAACTGGAGCCTTGACTACTTGGCTGGACCCTGTCTACAAAAAATAGAAAATCTTGACATGGTAAGCATGACCATGTGGATTACTTGTGCAGTCTATGAGGAAGTATTGAGATTGGCATTAAGGTAGAAGGCAAAATCAGGGTCTACAAGCAAGACCCTGTGTCTGGATTGGACAGATAGCAGAAATACTAGTAACAACAGCAGTAGCAATGACATTCATGTAAGCCAGCATGGTAGAGCATGCTTGTAGTGCCAGCTATTCAGGAAGCTATTCATAGGTGACCACCTGAGAGAACTTTCACTCAACAAAGCAAGATCACTTGAGCCCAGGAATTCGAGGCTGCAGTATGCTATGATTGTGCCACTGTACTCCAACCTGGCTGACAGAGTGCTAAAATAAATAAATAATAGAAAATAAGGATAAAAAGATTTTGAGAGCAAAGTTTTGCTAACAGGAGGTTCTAAAGAAAGGACAGAATGAATCATTGTGAGATTGAGTGGTCGGTGGGATGAAATTTGAACTGAATAATTTAATGATTGATTAGGATGGTGACGTAACTAAATAAGATATTTTAAATTACTTTCTTTGAATAGAGTCTCTTGTAACTGAAGGCTTTTTTGTGAGCTCTGGGTAATAAGTAAGTTAGAGCCAGAAACCCAGGCAAATGAAGACTTGCTCTGTATAATAAAGGGAGGGAGCAAGGGAAGTTCCTAGACAATGGAAGGGCAAGGAAATGCCTGGGGGATGTGGGGATCTGGAAAGACTACCAGTGCGGCTGGACAGGACTGGGGAAAGGCAGAAGAGGAGACAGCTGAATGATTGGGAGAAGTCAGACTGGGGAAAGCTGAAGTGTCTGAATAGAATTTTGTAGGATTTGTGATCATAATGAGATGCAAAGCCTTTCAGTGACCATGTGGATTACTTATACAGTCTGTGAGGAAGTGTTGAGATTGGCATTAAGGTAGGCAAAATCAGGGTCTACAAGCAAGAAGAAGCCTATGTCTGGATTGGACAGATAGTAGTAATACTAGTAACAACAGCAGTAGCAATGACGGTCATGTAAGCCAGTATTTACTGAAGGCTTGCTATATTCCAAGTACCCGCTATACATGATCTTATTTGATTTAATATTTGCAACTCTGTGGAAGAGGAACTGTTGACTCCCAGTTCTATTTCTACTTTTCCCTAGGCCTCTGGATTGTTATAAACCCTTATCAGGGCATCAGGAGAGCAAGTATCCTCTTTCCCATATTCTACTTTGCTTATTTTGGGCATTTCCTTCTAAGCAATGACTCATTCATGCTAGAATATAAGTTTATTGTCCAACATTGACTAAACATGGTCAGTAGAAGTAATTATAGGGGTGCACATAAAGCTTTCTTCTAGATGCACAGGCTCAAGTTGAGCCTTTAATAGATAAGTCATTTTCTTCCCTTCCCTTCCTCCCATTTATAATCACCTGCCCAGATTCTTTCTCAGGTGGAGCTAAGTAGACTCTGGTGCCACCCCTAATTATGTCTTGTTTTATTTTCATGTAGTCCCTCATTATGATGTAATTACCATAAATCAGAGGCAACTTGCCAGGGCACTTGCGAAATGGAATATGCTCAGGATAGACTAATCCAAGAACTTGAAGGTCTCAGTCTTTCTTTCCTCTTGGCTTCCATTCCCCAGGAGGTAAAAGAATGCAAACCATCCCACTCCTTTTCTGTTTTCTCTCGTTTTGTCTTCCCTCCTCCTGCCTCCACCCCAATGTTAGGCTGCCCTGCAAAGTTTCTCTTGTATAATCTCCTCTCTTCCAAACCATAGATTCTCCTCTGATCAATACTTTATTGTGATTCAATGATATGAAGAAGTAATATCATTTCCTGTTTTACAGATGAGATTTAGGAAGGTGAAATAAGGTATTCCAGGTCACACAACAAAGAGCTAGGGCTAGAATTCCAACCTGAGTCTTGTCTCCCTTCCAAGAGTACCATTTCCTTTTCCCAATCTAGCTCATTTTACTGGGTGCAGAGAAGCCATGAAGGGCAGTCTACCTTTAATTCAGGCTGGACAATTTGTGGGTATGGGGTGAGCAAGCATTGAGTATCATGGAGTTAATTTGCATCAACTGTTTATCTCATTTTTCTGAGATATGTTTTGAGTTTAAACTTAAAAACATCTGAAATCACCAGATCATCAGATTGGACAAATTAAGTTTAATTAGCTTCAATAAAAGCTAGAGCTGATAACTAAATTTTTGTGATAATGCCTACATTATTCATTATTTTAAAGTGAGAATTCAGGGGCAACACACTTTCCTTGTGCCTTTTCAAAGTTCACGTGCACATTTTCCCCATCAAAATTATTGCAGAGGGGTGGCACCTGTGGCTCATCGAGTAGGGCACTGGCCCATATACCGAAGGTGGAGGGTTCAAGCCCGGCCTTGGCCTAACTGCAGAACAGAGAAATGGCCGTGCGTTGTGGTGGGTGCCTGTAGTCCCAGCTACTTGGGAGGCTGAAGCAAGAGAATCACCTAAGCCCAGGAGTTGGAGGTTGTTGTGAGCTGTGTGACGCCACGGCACTCTACCAAGGGCGATAAAGTGAGACTCTGTCTCTACAAAAACAAAAACAAAATTATTGCAGAAGGGATAAAAGAAAACCTTGCTTAACTGAAGGCATGCACATAATAAATTTAACCCAGGAAACACATTTTATTGTACTCTAGGCCTAACTCTGAAATATCAAGTATTAAAAACAACAAGAAGAAATTTTTACAAATGTATTTCTTCACACACTGACAATTGTTGAATAGTTTGCTCCTTTATATTGTGTTTATATAGAGAGTGTAAATGATGTTAAAATATACTCATGTGCTTCCAGCCCAGGACTCACATGGGGCTGCCTTTTACACTGTGGTATCTATGTGTTTTCCTATCTAGTAAGTTGCATCAGGATCTTTTTCTTTGTTTATGATACACTGGTTGAGAATTTTTTTAAAATGTTCTATTACAGATGTTCAAATATACGCAACTGTAGAGAGAATTTCGTGATCAACCCCCAGTTGTCCATTTTGCTCCAACACTTGTCAACTCATGGCCAATCCTGTTTCTTCCATCTCCGTTGTTCACCAGGGTTTTTGGCCGTAGTGGGGGGAGGTTAGAGAGAGTATAGTATTTTAAAGCAAACTTGAAGTGGATAATTGTATATAAATCTGAATCTCCTTTTAAGTATCTCTAGATCAATTTCAATTTTCCTAAATAATTCCTATATATATAGTATACACTCAAAATATCTCCCCATTAATTCTGAGAAATGTTTGATAGACCTACTGGAAGCTGTCAAAAGTTTTTTTGTTGGTTTTATTTATTTATTTAGACAAGTCTCCTGTCAACCTCTGTCCTGTGACCTCAAACTCCTGTGCTCAAGCAATCCTCCTGTCTCAGCCTTCTGAGTACCTAGGACTGCCATGCTTTGGATTTGAACCATGCCTGGATAGGCTAATTTTTCTACTTTTTGTAAAGATGAGGCCTTGCTTTTGCTCAGGCTAGTCTTGAACTCCTGACCTCAAGCAATCCTCCTGCCTCCCAGAGACCTAGGTGTACAACAGGTGCACCACCATGCCTGACCTAGAAATTTCTTATCCTTTTTATCCCCCAACCCTGTCTAGCCCCACCTCTAGCCTGTGTAGGCCCTTCCCTAGCCTGTCTCATCCTAACACTAATGCTCACTTCCCTGCCTGGGATTTGAACCCAAGTTGCCTGCATCATAGCATACTACCGTGTACACTACTCCATATTGGGCTATGGGCTCTTTCATGTCGTCCTTTCCTCTCTCACATGTCAGCAGAAGTCCTGTTTGTGAAGTAAGTAGACCTAGAAGTGATAGACCTAGAAGGTAACAATTGTGAGCCTGGCCATGTGCCAGCTGTGCTTCCTAACACACTAGCAGACACAAAAGACACTACTCTGTGTCTAACAGTAGACACCCTGGGTACTAATGTTACTCATTTAGAGTGGAAGAGATTCAGTGAATCTCGGGAATTGGAAAGGATCTTAAAAGTCTCCCAGTTCATTATCCCCTCCAGTGCAGAATTCCCTAGAAACTTCCCGGCAGTTGATCATGCAATTGGGCTTGAAACTCTAGTGACAAAGAGCTTTCATTTTTGTGAAATTTCTTTTTGATATAACATTTCCCAAAATGTGTGCTTTCAGAAGACCCATTCACTGATGTGGTTAATTTGTGTTTGAGGAAAAATGGGTTGTATAGCCAAAAAAATTTAAAATGTTCTGGGTTCAACAAAGTTACACAGGTTTATTTATTATGTAGATTTTTGTAGCCCACCATTTTCATAAGCGTTGTGATTCTCCAAAAGAGTGCTGTGGCTGCTGGACAGTGTTTTCCAAGAAATACTCCTCCCCCACCAGGGCATATTAAAGAACTAACACATTTTTAAAAACATACCGTGGTAAATACTGATATAAATATTAGACATCTCTTCTTTACATTGATACAAATCCTATTGTCCAATAACTTAAAATCCTTCCTCCTACCTCTGCTCTCTGGAATAACAGAAATCTACCTGTGCCACTTTCTGCACAATGGATCCCGCAGAATCATTGTTTGAATCAGAGGCATGGGCTGACATAAAATGGAATACATCTGGTTGCTGTAATACACACGGCCTTGTAATAGCAGAGTCTTTATTTGACCCTTGTCATGCCTGTGGATTGATTTCCCAAAAAGCAGAAGATTGGACAAATCTCTCTTTTTTGATATTTCTAATTAAATACTGAAGAAAGTACTTTGTCTCTAAAGGACAAAAGGGAGATTATGCATAATCCTCCAGGATCACTTTGATGTCTCTCTTCTCGCAGCCACCCTTCTGCAGACGATGTTATATTATCTTGGAGTCTGGAATGAACAAGGCAGCAATGAAGGGACTGGTCAAGGCCACAGGGGGAGTCTATGTGTCAGACCCCTGAATGGAAGGGGAAGGTGTCTGGCTCCTGTGGTCTTGGCTCACCAGCATACAACATCTCCTAAAAGGTCATTTGATGCTGGGAGGGAAAAATGAACTGGCGACAGAATGAAAAGCTTTCAATGATACACTTTCCCTTCTATGACATCTTTGTGATGAGATCTTCTGATGTCTCCTAACTCACATTAGTTATGCAATGTAATGAGAAATTGCTGCAGTCATCGAAAGCATAGGACAGACAGTTATACATCTACCGTTAGTGAGTAATCCTTTGGAAAAACATGCACTTACTTTTATAACTTATTTTTAAAAACGATGAGGCATTATAGATGCATTGTGACTCTGGAATGGGAGTGAGGATGGCTGAGCCCTAGGCCTTGTGGTGTGCTACTAAGTGGTGTGATCATTGGCAAGACATTACCTTCTCCTGACCCAGATTCCTTATCCTAAAAGCAAGTAGGTTGAACCAAATTATCTCTCAGTTTCATCCCACTTCTACAGTATTATAATTACATTTTTTTTCAATGAATGGAATTCCTTTTAGTTCTCACAATTGGATGTGTAAGAAATAATTGTGTTATTTTATTTAAATGAACCTGTTTATTTAAATGTGCCTCTGAGCTCTCATCTGGGCAATCTCAGATATTATTGGTGTTAACATTCCCCACATAAAAATGTATATTTCACTGTCTTATTCAGTGCCAGAACATCAGCAAATCCTTGGGTTATCAGCTTTAGGACCACACTGGTCAGCATCGCAATGCGACCGTGCCAGCTGGCCTGGTAGGATGATGCCCTGTGGTTTCAGGGCCCATGTCTCCTGTGTCAGGATTAAAACATAGGTCTTTGTGCTGAGGCTGGGAGCTGATATCTAGAGTCCTTCTTCCCTGGTGGGTCATTAAGAAATTTCCTTTTTGGCTCCCTCCCAAGAAGATGCTAGAGAAGAGTTTTGTGGTCATCAACTTCAGTCATGTTCAAAAATCTAAGGGAATAAAATTCTCTTCTCTTTTCTAGTATTCCTCCAAGACACTCTTCTTTCTCCCTGCCTCCTCCTGGAGATAAACAGTCTCTGAATAGAATTTTCTATTTTACAAAAGAAAGGAACAGCTTTTGTCTTCAAGTAGCTTCTGCTTTATATCTACAAATGTCCTCAAAGCACAGAAATATTAAGTATACCACTCTCTGTTGAAAACAAAAGAAAGGAAAAACATGGGGATAAAAAATAAATGAACAATCTGATAAATCAGACTGGTACATATGTAACACAGGCAACTTTGTGATGTATGAGAGAGACAGCTAAAATTTTAAAACATGTTTTTATTCCATATATAACATACTTTAAGAACAGGATATTTAAATTAAGATAATAAAAAAACAAAATTATATATTTAAACCATCTATAATCTAGCTGCTTTTAAAAAACTATTATTAATATTTTGGTATGTATACTTTCACACTTTACACATATGTACTATTACTATTATTATAATTAAATATAGTGAACACTTATTGCTTGTTTTCTAAGATATGTGCAAAAGGGTGAGATTTTATAATCTTTACATTATTAATGGGAACATAATTGTTGTGAGGAAATATCAAAGACATATGAAAGAGGGGTATTTGATGGAGGATAGTTGCAGAAGTGGACAGAAATGGGTTCCAGGGACAAGGTTAAGCCCCAACAATAGGCAGCAAAAGATCACAGCTCTTTGCTTTAGATCAGGGAAGCAGGATGTGGGAAAGGAATCTAATTTAGTGAGTTAGAAGGCGGAGGGTGGGGCAGAGAGCTGAAGGATATCTCTTTTCTCTACTAGGTCTATGGTTGAGTCTTTGCTGAGAAGAAATGGGTTTCTGGCGTTTGGAAGCTTGAAAGATGTACAGAAGTTTGAAAACATCTCTGGAAAACTCAAGAGGCAAATAAAACATCTCTGGCATGTCTTCAGCACACATGGCAAAGCCAGTATTGGCATTAATAGCTCTCTAAGTCTAGAACCACTATTTTGTCCATTATACCATACTGCCAGCAAGAACTTGTGCAGTTTTCTGATTGGCACGAAACTGCTCTAGTTACAAGAGACCACAGACAAAGTGGTATCTGCTTCTGAGGACATGATCCTTTTTCCTAATTTTTCTTACATAGCTTTTATGAAGCACTAACGAAGGCTTGTCCAAAAGGTACTATGTAAGTAGAGACTTCCATCTGTCCCCATGTGCTGTGAAGTCAACAGACTGGATGGGGAAACATTTAAAGAGGCGATTTCTCAACCCCAAGCAAACAGTCTACTAAGGCATCCTTCCAAGTGTATATGAAGAGGATAGCATGAAAAAAACAAAGATAAATGATAAAGAATCAAACCAGGGATAAATGAGAACATTTTACACGAAGAGCAGCATGTTAAGTGAAAATCTCCGAAATTGTCAAGACCAGCTCACAATATCTTGTTTTCTTAGCAGATCTGAGAGTTGTGAAAATGCAGTACAGTCCTCAGACCACAGAGAAAGAAGTGGGTTGAAACATTTACGTGCTCTTTGAAAGTTCCTTGCTACCACTGTCTTATTTATGGTCCATCTCTTTCTTCGGCTCCATAAAATAGATATTTATTAGCAAATTTGAAAAAGTCCAGTGTAAACTCATAGGTCAGTGATAAATCCACATAGACCAGGGGATTGAGGCCAGCTCCCTTAGCTCACCCATGGAGGAAAAACCTGTAGGAGAGCTTTATTGCTGTTTCCTGGTGGGGTGTATTGATTTATCTAATCTGATATCCTAAGCTCTGCTCTTTTATTATGCCAAAGAAGAAAAATTATTCTTATAAACTGGTTGAGTTCTAATGAGTATCCCCAAGAGAGAAACATCAGAGGAAGTATGAGCAATTTGGAACTAGAATAGATATTATAATTTACTTTATCTTTTCTTTTCTTTTTTTTTTTTTTTTTGCAGGGAGGGATTTCTATAAATGACAGAACATTTCACCCGGACAGTATTTATCAGTGTACATAGACTAGGTTATTTTGGACTGCCCAATTATGCGCTACATTAATATTGTATGTGCAGCACACTACATTTCATAGTGTCACTAAAATTAAATCTGACTACTACAAACACTGGCAGCAAACCAAGTCATGTAAAACGGGGCGGTAGCATCACTCACTGGAATTTCTACTTTGTTCTAATCATCTCCAGTTCAAAGCAATGGAAGGTCACGTTCTCCCCCTAATAATTTGATAACTTAGATAATGTTTCAAACACAAAGGTTTGACCTTTCCTCAAACTGGAGGTTAATGTTCCCCTTCCTTCAAGTTTTGTCACTTAGGTGATGCTCATCAGAGACTGCAGAAAGATGATTAGCTGTGGGTGACGGGCAGTTCCAAGCCTCCTCTCCTGATTCTGACAAACATTCTGGGAAGAGGGGAGGGTTAATTTGAGATTGAGAACAAAGCCTACAGAAAATCACGAGATTCAGACATATTTGTGGGCATTTTCTGTATTAGTGAAGAAATATCTATATCACATATGCATATACATACATACATATATTCATACATATATGAATTTATGATGACTAAAGGGAAAAGCAAGTAGCCAAATGAGAAACTTACTATCCTTTTCTTCATATTTTAATTCTCATTCCTCAAATGCTTAGTGAAAGGCTTAGCCTTTATTTATTTATTTATTTTTGAGACACAGTAGCCCAGGTTAGTGTGTCATGCCCTCAGCCTAGTTCACAGCAACCTCAGACTCCTGGGCTGAAACAATCCTCCCGCTTCAGCCTCTTAAGTAGCTGGAACAAGTGCCCATCACAACACCCAGCTCATGTTTTTATTTTTAGTGGATATGGAGGTTTTGCTGTAGCTTAGGCTGGTCTCAGACTCCTGATCTCAAGCAGTCCTCCCACCTCAGCTGCCCAGAGTGCTGGGATTATAGGAGTGAGCCACCATGCCTGGCCATCATTTGCATTTTTTAGTAGCCCATTAATAAATGCAAATTTGTTTTTAATCTTACAAGATCTGGCTTTTCATATCTCAAAGCTAACTGAACCCACACTTTCACAGGTGAATAGCTCTGTTCCAGACTTTTATGTCGTAAGCCATAAACTAAAGGGACAATTCACAAAACATGAAATTATTTTCCTAGAGATGTTTTCTTAGGAATTGCTTTAATCTATAGTATGTATTATTTTAGTTGTTCTTTATTGCTATTACTTAATATTCATTTGAAGGACTGATGATTAAAATTTATTTGTCTCTAAGTTGCATTTGGGTTTGTTAAAAAGATACTCCAGGAGATTATCTTTTCTTTAGCATTTAAAAGATTAACAATTAAAATTTACTTCTCACCTTAAGTTGTATTTGGATTTGTTAAAGAGATGATTCTCTGGAGATTATCTTTGCTTTAGCAAGATACAGGTATTTTTTCTTAAACTTCTTTTAGGTTAAAAAAATTAAATTAAAAAAAGAGAAAAAAATTAAATTTTAAATTAAAAATAATTCCAAGCATAAAGTACAAAAAAATCATGTGATGGACTCTGTATATTCATAAAAAGAAGATAACAAATTTTTAATATCTGCTTTAGAAAGGATATTTAGAATGTGAACAATACACTGGACATGCTTGATCAGAGTGTGGTGATGACAGCTTTGTTTCTTTTCAGTTGTTACGTTTTCTTGTCTTAATATTGGTGCTGACCACTGCCCATGATGGCAGGGTGTGTTCTTGATCTCTGAGCAGGAAAGAATTCAAGCAAAAAGTCAGAAGCAGAAATGAGAACCTAAGTACTCGGTAAAAGTAGATATGGATTAGTTTATTGAAAGCCAAGTATATTCTTTAAGAACAAGTAAAATAGTGGTCTTATCTAAGAAGGAGCATTACCATATAGTGTCTTCTTTTACGCTAATCTCTAATAACATGTTGAGCAGGGTGAAATATTCATGGATTTCCTGGGAAAAGGGTTGATAATTCCTAGAACTGAGAGCCCTCCCTTCCTTGACATCATAGGGTAAATTCTAGAAGTTGCCATGGCATTTGCAATCTATCAAGGTGCTGGTGGATGTGATTTTAACTATGTTAATGAGGCTGGTTTATTTTAGGACACTATTGCCTTAACTGTGCACATGCCCCAATTAAAAGAATTCCCTGTTTTACCTCAGATAAAGATGGTAAGGTTAAAGTAAAATCACTAAAGTTTCCCATTGATTACATTTATCTCAGCAAAGCATATTCGCATTCTTATAGCTTTTCTTCTCCAGTTGGGCTTCTCCTTCTGACCCCTGCCCTACCACCTGCTGGATATCTAACTTCTGTCTCAGTCTTGTCAGTCTGCCTGGTGTCTTTCACATGATGTTGAATTGAAAGGGCAATGCCCGACATTGTTCTCTTATCTTTGCTTTTAAAGGAAATGCTTAGAATGAATTACCATTAAGTTTGCTGTGGGGTTTGGAGAAATACATTTTGCCAGATTAAAGGTGTTTTCTCCAATTCCCAAGGGGGGCCTCCCAACAGCCTCCAGGAATGGGTATTGAATTTTAGCACATATTTTGCTTTTCCCCCCAAATGGAGATGTTAATATGATTTTTTCTTCTATAATCAGTTAATGTAGATAATTACATGAAAAACTTCTCTAGTACCCTATTTCTTGTGTTTCTAGATAAAGATGATTTTTCCATGATAAACATACATGGCAAGAGCTCCATCATGTTTGGCTGGTGATCTTGCATGTATTTGCATAGGCCAGTTGGGCAAAGATTTGGAACAAAGCTTACTGAGTCTTTGAAAAACACCTTACATCCCCTAAAATGAAAGGTTGAAAGGGTGGGGAGGTGCTGTCTCAAGGCTAACTCCCACTCACATCTTCACTCCCCCATAGGGCTGTCAGGAATAGCTTCTCACATTTCCTGGGTTCTGTCAAGGTAGGAGGTTTCTTGTCTGTACCTCCTCAGAATACAGCTGAAGTATGTAAAACTTCAGTCTAGAATTGGACAGTCTATAACTTGCATTGCATACATTGTTGCGTTGCATACATTTGTTCCAGTGCTGTCACTTTGGGTGTGTAGGACAAGGACAAGAGGAGTTGACTCTTGTAGTTACTACTACTCACCCTGGTTCTGTAAGCATAAAGTTCCCTAAAGGGAAAAGTAGCTCTGAGCATCTTTACTGGTTACAATAGTGAGGCCTTGACTTTGACCTTACCTTGTTTTGTGTGCTTGACAGAACTTTTCATACATTGTTGAATTAAGTTAGCTAAATGTTTTGCTGAGGTTTTATGAAGATATATTTAATAGTAAATAAGTCTAAAATTGTTCTTTTATGTGTTATCTTTGAATAAAACAGAGAGCTCTTCCTCTCCTCCCAGGCTCTGGAGCAGTTTATATTAGACTTGAATTATCCATTATTTGTCTATCTGATGAACTCTTTCTTCTGAAACATTTTCTAGATCTAGCAGATACATTTATTTGGGGAAGGATGATTTTTCTCTACCTATTTAATATATTTCATAGCTACAAGTCTACTTATATTTTCTATTCATTTAATTTTGGAAAATTCTCCCCCTTAGGTAATGTCCATTTCATATAGTGACTTATAGTCACTTACAGACTTTAATTTTTTTTCTATTTATTTTAAACTCTACTGATTTTTTCAGTATTTGATGAGACTTGTTTTGAAGCCTAATATATTTTCAGGTTTTTTAAAGTTTCTGAATGTGCTTAAAATACATATTTTTTGCCTTTGTAACACAGTTTTCTACATATTAATATATCTGTTAAAACAAGGTGGATAATTTTGTTCAAGTGTATGATATCCTTATTAATTACATTGCCTACTAAACTGTTATTTAAACAGAAATGTTAAAAAAATTTCATCATGATTTTTAATTCATTAAGTTCTGCATGTAATTCTGGCAATTTTATTTTCGGTCTTGTTAATGCTATTATGTTAGATGAATACAAGTTCAAAACAATGAACATTATTAAAATCATCTTGATATATCATCTTTTATCATTCTGTAATGACTGTTTATGCCTAATAATTCTTGTTTTTTAAATTCAGTTTGTCTGATGCTAATAGAGTCTCATCAAATTTTCTTTTGATTAGTATTTTCCAGGAATATATTTTTTTCCACCAGATTATTTTGGCCATTTGGCTTGAGATATGTCTTTTAAATAGCACATACCTAAAATTTTAAACCAATCAAATTTGAGATTTACCTCAGTGTAAGTGGTGAATTTATTCCATGTATTTTTGTTATTATCGCTGATAATTTGGATATATTTCTGGCGAAATTTTTGCATAACCAACTTTTATTCCTTTTCCAGTGTGTTTTCAGATCAAACAAATAAAACATTTCAAATTTAGATCAATCAAATATTTTTCACTTTCTCTCTATAAGTTCCCAAGTTACACTTTCTATTAGTATTATTTTGTTAAATAATTTTTACATTTTATCATGTCAACTTTCTGTGAAGTATAAAATTAATCAACATTGCCTCCCTCCTTTTGAAACATATATAAGAACCAAAGAAAGTCTTTGTTTTCTAAAAATATTACCCAAGAATATCGTGTATGAAAGTTTGTAGATATGAGGGTTTCCTTTGGTGGAGTAACTTTAGTCTATTTTAACAATCTTGTATATTATCGATAAACCACAAAAATTCTTACTTCCTGTGAATTGCTAAACTTAATGTAGTTCTTGCTTTTTGCTCTCTTTCACTATTCTCCCTTCAGCATATCCCTATAATACTAATAAGCCAGAACCACTATTATTCTTCATCCCAACCAATTAAATGGTTTTGGTCAAAGTTTCATGGTGAGTAACTACCAGCCATGGCCAACAGCATTTTTACTTTGCAGAATGTAAGAGTAGGTGGCATTCTTTCTAAGTTTTATCGTTTTATAAGTTGTACCTACAGACATCAGGAAAATTTGGATTTTGAGAAGGAAAACTCTTAAACAATAGGGTTGAAGTGATGAATTACGGACCTCATTTCACAAGTTACAGCAGGGAAGATGCAAACAAATATCTTGCCCATAAATCAAGACAAATTTCTTCATCTTTGTCTTGTTCCCCAGATATCTCAACTATTAGAAAGGCCCAAGGGAAAGTTATAACATTTAACCAAACAAATGTGTGTGCCTTTAATATAATTTAAGATTTCCTAGCCATATGGCTGCTTGCGACGCCTAATTCAGTGTACTAAGGTTTCCTCACTTGCAACTTAAAAAAGAGAAAAGCAACTGCCTGACATCTGGGAGGCTGCCTGGTATTATCATATAGGACCTGCCTTCTCTATGGAACATATTCTCACAGAAAACCAGTAGCAGACAAAGCCTCTCTGGGACCATGATTAGGTGAAGCAAAAAGACAAGATCCTGGCTACAATCTTGCCTAAGCATAGATAAAAACATAGTCTCACGAAACCAGAAAGATACTGAACATGCCACAACCTGGCTAATGCAAATGACAAAAACTTTACCAATTACAGATCCAGCCTGGCTTTAATCTTCTCCCTCATCTAGATCAGCACTTTTAAAATACCAAAGTATAGAATCTCCCCTGACGGCATTTAATCTAGAGCAATGTCCTACTTTTTGGGATCTTCCCCCAAATCACCTGACATGAACCCAGATAAGTCCTGTCTAATATCCTCTTTCAGATATGCCCGCTAGTTCCCTGTGGAGTACATTCTCTTTCATTGCAATGAAACTTACTCAACAATGGGTTTGTCCCTGGTGGTGGCGGTATGGGGGTGGGTGGGAGGGGTGGTGGTGGTAGTGGGGGCTTGGCTGTATTGGAAATCTACTCTACACATTGATTTGTTAAATCAGGAATGCTCAGGCACCTTTGTTAATGAATGCATTATCATGTTTAAGTCATAAACAGGCCTTCATTTAGTTTATGTCATGTACAAGATTTCTTCTAAAAATTGGCTTAGCCATGGAAATTAATGATTTCAGTTTGGCTTTCAAAACTCTCTGAAGGAAGTGTATTCAATAGACCACTTGGTTATTTGTGTGTGTGTGTGTGTGTGTGTGTGAACATTAGCTTATTCCTGACCATAGTGGCTCTTCCAAATGTCCTTGACAAATGCATTATTGTTAATACTAGATTATGCATGCCTGAAAGGATTTAAAGTATCTTTCAAGTGGTCCCTGTGGCCTTTGTAATAGTGTTTAGTTGCTCTCCTAGGCTAGAGAAACTGAGGCTCTAGCCCAGGTTAATTTTCCCACCTTAGTTTTTCCCAGTCTTGCCCCAATATATGCTGGGCCCCCTAAACTCCAGACACGTTTAGCTACTTTCTTTTTCATTTTACTTTGGAATAATGGTTATGAATGTAGAATGATGTTGGCACAATAGTGAGTGATGTTATTGAAGGACAGATGGAAGGATGCCAACACAGTAAAGAATGAGTTTCAGCTCAAAGAATAACAAGGAAAGGGCTCAACATTCTACCACCAGCAGGGTCTGAAGTAGACGTTGTCAGAGAGGGCCTCCACCCAATTTTAGAAGAAATCTTGTATACGACATTGTCCCCCTGGCCTCCAGCCTCCAGCCAACCTCCCTCCTCCCTACATCAACTCTGCAGGCTTTTTCTTTGTGTCTTTTAAAAACATTTTTCATGTTTAAGAGTACAAAACAAAATCTTGATATTTCTACAGTAACTCTTTAAATTACCTAATGAAGAAATGGAAATATATCAATTAAATAAATTGGGGTTAGTTTATGTTTATTTTCCACTTCAATGATTTGTTCTAATTATATACCCTTCTTTTAAAATGTATTAGAATTTTGGCATTGGTCAATTGCCTCAGAAAATGATCTTTGTTTGTGTGCATGTTTGTTTTTAGCACATTATAATTTCCTTCTCTTTAATCATTATGGACTCGTGGCTTTTCACTGACAACCAGTATCAATCAGTCTCTGAAATGCAGCTACTTGTTAAAGCAGTCTCACTTTCTTATAAGATTTCTCAGGTTCTTGATTTCTCCTTTTTTCAAACTACTCTTCGAAGAGCTTTTTAGTGGAAGATAGTTTAAAAGCAAAATCTGGGTGCTAGGGTCCACATTACATTCTTGTACATTATTGACACTGGGTCAGAGTAGGGTGATTCAGAAGCTACCAGCCACTCCATTCACAGAAGCAAAAAGCTGCATTTTTTGATACAAATTAATTATTTTGGAGAAGTAAGTTATTATTTTTTGCTTTAACTTGAGAGGTAATCATTTAAAAAAATTTTTTTACACTATATGTTTTAAATTTCAGGTTATTGTGAGGGTACAAACAACCATGTCACAATGTTTGAATTTGTTAGGTTGAGTCTCCCTTGTAGTTGTGTCATGCATCCAAAACGTGTGCCATATTCCTTTACCTGCCTTCTGCCCTTTAAGTGGAAACACACCAATCCCCCTCCCGTCTCTCACTTGCTTTGTTCCCCCACAACTTGAATAGAATTAAGTTTTTCTCCTATATGGGTGCATGTTAGATTGTCTACTGACTTCATAATAAAATTGAGAATTCATCATTTTTATTTATTCCATTATTTTATTTTTCTCCTTTCTACTAATTTTGATATCAGGTATACAAGCCAAGATCTTGTATATATAGCATTATTCTAAATTGAAGGTTTGATTACAGGGTAATATGACAGAAAAGAGGAGTCTGGGCAGAGAAGACCTTCTATAAACTTCCTAAAAAGATCAGCTTTGCAAAGATCTTGTTGTGATTAGACACAATATATGTAAAGCTCCAGGCCACAGGGTTGGCAAAATACACCCAGATCATTAATATTATTGCCAGAAATAATTTGAGTAATAAAATTCTTTATTCATATTTGATATCATGGTTTTGGGGGAGAAACATGGGACTTAGCCTAGAAGATTACTTTTTTAAATAACAGATCTACAGAAATATAATTCACACACTACACAAATTTCCCATTTAAAGTGTACAATTTAGTGGTTTTTATCTTATGCACAGAGTTGAACAACCATCAACATAAATTTTAGAACATTTTCAACACCCTATTAAAAATCTTACATCTTTTAGCATCTACTACCCATTTTCTTCTAACTACTTTAACCTTGGAAAACCACTAATTTCTCTATTATCTTTATAGATTTGCTGGTTCTGGACATTTTATATAAATGGAACTATACACTATGTGATTTCTTATGAATGGTTTCTTTCATTTAGCGTAAGGTTTTTAAGGGTCAGCCGTATTGTATAGAAGCATGTATTAGCAGTTCGTTCTTTTTAATGGTCGAATGATATTCCTCTGTCTGGATATAACACATTTTGTTTAGACATTCTTCAATTGACAGATATTTGGGCTGTTTCTACATTTTATCTATCATGAATAATGTTGCTATGAACATTCATGTACAAATTTTCATATGGACATATGTTTTCATCTCTCTTGAGTATATATCATGAAGTAGAATTTCTACATCATTTGGCAACTCTACTTTCAGCATTTTGAGGAACTGCCAGACTGTTTTTCAAAGGATATGCATCATTTTACATTCAGCCCAAAGGACGTTACTATACTGTGCTATAGCCATTTATTTTGTTAGATTTGGACACTGTCATTTTTGTTACTCTTAATTTGGAAGAGCTGATATGTACAGTTGGGTCACAAGCATATAAAGTGAGTGTATTACTTACAGCTTTTTACTGAAGGGAGTCACACCTGGTAGGTTCAGAACTGATAGCAATGTGTAGAAGGTGGAGCGTGAACAAGAGGGAAGGGGTTTCTCAGTTGGGTGAGGCTGATGAATCTTGTTATAATCTAAATGGCAGAGAAGGTCAAGAGTGACTGATGGGACTCTGGCTGAAACTGAAAACATTAGATCAATGTATAGGCAAAAGTGGAGAAAGAAATCTAAGGAATGGGTACAAAAAAGAGCAAATTAGCAATTTTATGCACCATGCTTTTTAAATTAATAGAAGATGATCCAATTAAGGGCTAGGAGTGTGATTCATGTAACAAAGGAGTTTTGGCACAGCAGAAACCATTCCTGATTTAGGTTAGAAGCCATGGACTCAGTTCCTTCTTTTAGTACATATCAACAGCATGACCTTGGGAAAGTCACTTGTTCCTTTTTGTGCTCTTGCACTCTTTTATACACATCTCTAGCACAGCCCTTATTACGTTATATCACTGGAAGTTATTTCTGCATCCTTCCCCATTTTCAGACTCTAGGTATTTCAGGAAAGCTTTCTTAGCTTATTTATCTTTGCATTCCTAAGGCCTTGAAACAAGGCTGGCACAACGCAGGTGATCAATTATTGTTGAAATAAAATTCAGAGTTGTGAAAATTTAAATGACAAGAGCACTTCATGAAATGTAGAGTACTATACAGTTGTAGGTTATTTTTAGTAAAAATAAAAATCTGAGAACTGAGTCATAATGAAGGAAATGAAGGATTCAAAAAAATATATCTCTTAACTTTACATACTAATGCTTGGTTCGTGTCCAGGAGGGTTGAGATATTACAGTGTCTTTTCTTTTATATTGTAGTCAGAGAATAACATCAATGATAAACAACATAAATAGCTGCAGTTTGATTGGAGTATTTAGGGATCATATTTGCATGTTCATGAATACCACAAGTTACAGGTTTTTTACTGACTTGCCTTAAATTGAATTGAATTTTGCTGTGAAAGGAATAGATCTGGTACATGATCTTTCCTCCTAAACTTCCACATGCTTCCCCTTTTCTTCACTCCTTTGTGCTCTAATGGAGCAAGGACTGGTATTTTCCCTCAACTTGAAGTTAATGTGAGCCACTACCCAGTGTTGAAGAGGTTCAATACCGAGTATGGCTCCAGGTTTCCATCTGGGGGCTTGTGTTTCATGTTTTATCAGGCATCCCACTGTGCAGTTATCTCTGCACAGGCAGAAATAAGATCTACCTCTGCCCTAGCCATCCTAGAGACTTGCAGGTAGAATTCCAGCCTTCTCTTGGAGACACAGGAAATGCTTCACGATATTCTGAACCTTGAGAAGAATAGCTTTACTTACTCTAGGTCTCCTAAACTCAGACTTTGAGCTTCCACAGGGGTGACTCCTGTGTAGATGAGAAGAATGGAAAATGAAACATTCAGCAACCATTTTGATGACCCTCAAACTCTGGAACCTAATTGCCAGCCATCTTTCCAGTAAGAATGCTGAGCAATAGTAGTTCAGTATCCTGTCAGGTTCTGCTGTCCCACCGGATTATCTCCTCCCAATTTATTTTCTCCCTTTTTATCCTTGAAAAGGAATTATACCCAAGGATGACTCCAGTTGATCATCCAGAGATGTCAGGCATGATTAATACCATATCTTGCATTGTACATCATCTTTTTTCCCTTGGGGGCCCCAAAAGCAATGTCCTTTTCTGATCCTTGCTGCCACAACAAATAAGTTTTCCTGTATTGTATTTACAGAAAGATCTATTTCCTGATGTCTGTGCCCTGCACAGGTTAGTAGATTAGATGGCAGTAGTTAGGATCGTCATAAATCCAGCACTGGCATGATATGTCTGGGGTGCTGCCAGGGGTCAGTCTCATGGAGCGGCCATAAATGGCTGTCTGGGAAATGACAACCAGAAATAGTGTGAACCTTCTTCTTGTTCCTCCCTCCCCAATCACAATGGATCACAAAAGAGAATCCAGAAAGTCTGAGCATCACTGAGCCGAGAGCTGCCATCATTCCCACATGAGCTAAGCTGAAAGTCTTACACTGTGTAGCCAGAGAGATGCATTTGGGCAAAGCATCCCAAGACCTTGGCTTCAAGAGCTGCCTGTACCTGATTCAGATTTACACAGAGTAAAACAAGGAAACCCTTCAAGCTTCAGTTTCTTTGTTTGCAAATAGGGTTTAATAGTACTTAGTTTGCCCTTTGTGAGAAGGGGGAAATCCCATGTTACAAATGCAAGTGCTCTGTAAATTGCCGGATACTCCGGAAATGTGAGTTAGGTCTTCTGCTGTCTGCCGGACCTTTTGGAAATGCTTCCTTCTTTCTCTCAATTTCAGAGTGTGCATGTCCTACTTCTGCTGTCCTCCTTGGTTGTGTCTGTGCTCTGGCATGAGCCCTGGCTCTATGCTCTTGCATGACCCCTGACATCTTTCCCTCCCTGTGTTTGGCTTCTGTACATGTGCTGACCCCCGATTATATGCTGTGTTCTTAGTCAACATTTTTCATTCTCTTGTTATGGCTCACAGTTCTGACCCTTCCCCTTTTTTCTTTTATCTACAGTTACATCTGACAAAAAGGTTCAAGAACCTTGTCAGGCAGGTTTAAGTGGCTTTCACAGTGCAGTTAATCTTGATAGTCCAACTGGAATTTGATTTTGTGTTTGGCAGAGATTAGGGAAGTAGGTTTTCGTCTTTCAGATGGGATTCTGTAAGTTTAAATCAAGATTCTTAGTGTGGACACCCTATTGGCATAGGGCACTATAGCCTAGAACTTCTGGACTCAAATGATCCTCGAGCCTCAGCCTCCCCAGTAGCTGGGACTATAGGCACACGCCACTGAACCTAGCTAAATAATAGCTTGAAACTAAACTAGCCTAGCAAAATACTGGCTTTAGAAATGGGCCAGAGAGGAATGAACATGATGAAGCAAAAGTCTTTGAAAGGCTTTATTTGAAATTTTGATATAATGATAGAGCAATATAAATTTTATTTATATTGGAACAGAATAGTAATCATTAGAAACATTGATAAGAGTGTTAGAGCTCTCAGATAAACAAGAGGGAGTGTGGTAGTGTTAAATAGAAATTTGACCAAGCCGGGAGAAGAAAGAATAAAAGGGAAACAAAAAATAAAACAAATACATGGTAAAAGCAAAATAAAATGGTGGGTAGACTTCTGGGCAATTATGGAAGCAAGGATTAGAAAAATTATTTCAGAGGGAGAAAGGGGTGAAATAGACTTTTGTAGGTGTGCTCATGAAAGTTCTGGGCAGAGCTCAGCTCAGCTCAGCCTTGATGTGACTTCATGACAGAACCACCCTCACCCTGCAAAGAACCTAGAGCCATAGTACAAATGGAAGTCTAAATATTCAAAAGCCATACGTCAAACTCACAAACTGATAAAATACCTTCTATGCTTCCATCGTTCTTTAACCTTGACACAAATATTTTTATAATATCTTAGAAGCCCAGATTCACATGTAGAATTTTTGGACTTATGTGCAAGGACATCACACCATGGGGAGAGCAGTCCTAAACCTTGCCAACTCCAGTTTTCTCCCCACCCTGCTTTGTTCTGCTCTGCAAGGGGCTTTGTACACACCTGTGTGGATACTCCAGCCTGTATGTCCCAGCTCTGTTACATCCCTAGTGGACGTCTCCTGGCCCTTTTCATATCTTAGGCCTAAGTATGTGCCTATTGAGCTGCTCTGCACTTAACAAAAGCGCGAAGGTCCAGGGAAGTTGTGGGTTGTTTGAGCAGGAGATTCTGGGCTCCAGATACTTGGTTCATGGTCTTTAAGGGGAGCATATAAGAGGCTTTATGTGGGCATGAGCCTTGGCCTTGCAGAATTCTCCTGTGTGGGCACCCACCTGTCAGAGGCATAGAATAGGCTCTTGAATGTGTGTGTTCTAGGACAGAAGCCTTTGCTGGGCTCTAAATGCTGTGTTCCAAATGAAAGATTTAAAATGTTCTCTTTTCATTTTATTGGAGCTCCAGAAAGATTTAGAGGGTGTTTTATTCTCCTTCCCAACCCCCCAGGCAAAGAGGGCTAAGGTCCCAGGTGAGACTAAATCCCATTATTGGCTCCAATAACACATCGGCTGGTGTTCCTATTTGTGCTTTCCTCACTGGTGAAATGGGAGTAGTTCCCTCTCCTAGGGACCTTTAAAAAAAGATAAATGTTGAATTTCAAGAATCTGAAGGTACATACCCTGAGCTGATGAATGTGAGGAAATAACCCTAATCTCTTTCTTCCATTCCCAGAAAGTTGAGCTCCAGGACTCTCTTTCTTTGGGCCTACAAATTCCACAGAACTCCCAGAGGGAAACCCAGCTGCTCTTTGGATCCAGGATGCTAGCACCGCCTGTCACGTTCTTCCTCCCATGACTTAAATACCAAGGGCTTATTTTTCCCCAATGCACTTTCAATCGTTATGTGTTTTTCCGCGAAGGCGGGGATCCTGGTGGCAGGTGGTTTTGCACTAGGGACACAGAGGGCATGGCCAGAGAGCAGGTTCTTCTAAGTGCAAAGGGGAAGGAAGCTGAGGCTCTAAAAACAAGTTGAGATTGTCTGTGTCAGGCTCCAGTAATCATCTCTCCTTAGTGGCAGAGAAAAGCATATCCCCTTCTCGAGACCAAAGAGGAAAATCACAGATGTGAAAGTGATGAGAGGAGAAAATGATTGGATTCATTTGAGGGGATGAGCCAAGTTTTCCTCCCTTCCTTATTTGAGCCTCCTGAGTTTAAATAAGCACCTTGAGGCAATTAAGAATGCTGAGCTCTCCAGAGCAATCACACTGATTCAGTCTTCATAGGAGGAAATTAGTTCAGGGACAACAGTCAACAGCCTGTCCTTCCATGCAGCTTGGGAATATGTACAAACTTCACAAACATTTAGAGCCCTTCCACTAACTGCCTTTGAATAAAAGGCTTTGCCATTGTCTTTGTTTCTTGAAAATGCCAAAAGTAATTGGGACCAGGATGGGATTCACTGTAGAGTCAAAGTCACTGCTTTCACTGGAGGTGAAAATACAAACGAATGCTTTAAAGTCTTAACATTTTCTCCATCTGAGGGTTACATTTAAGTAGCATCCTTCAAATTACTGTGGGTTTTCCTCAAATCGCTAAAACAAAAGGGAAACCAGAACAAAACAACAATGACCAAGGAGAGAACATTTCTTCCTCAGCTCAGGCACTATTTGCTGAACTGCAGCTCAGGAGTGATTTTTATAGCCAAGTTATAAATGGCTGGAAATCAGGAGGTTTTGATGGAAATGTGGGCCGACCTTTAGCTGTATTGACGTTCATGAGTGCTGCTATGATAAAAATGCCCTCCTTCTTCCTCCTTCCTGACTCCCCAAGCTCTTTAATTCTTATAAATAATGTGCTCAGCTCTCCCTGAAGCTAGTCAGAGACGCAGCTGTGGGGATATGATTAAGGAATAAAATTCCCATTCTGGGTCAGGAAGCAGGACTGTGGGTTTGATACCTGACCACTCAACTGGGAGAAAAAGCTTTTTAATGGCACAATTATCACTGACCAGCAGTGAAATGGTTAATTGGCTCTTCTTCCTCCCTTCCCCCCCCCCCCCACTGTGGACCACTGAGGAAGGGCCCAGTCTCTCTTTGACTGCTAAGCCTGTGAAGCCTCTTGGCAAAGGACCTTTACCCCCACTGATTTTTTTCATTTTCGCATTGTAAGTGATGCTCAGTGTTGATAAATGCTCATTTGGTACCAGGTACAGAGTCAGAAATTTGGTCTCCCAGTCAACTATTTGGTTGCTACAAATTAAGCAGAGGTATTCACTGTTATCTCTGAGGGGATATAATTCTATACTCCCTTCCTTGAAAACTAGATCTTTTCCTTTGAAGAGCTCATAAAAATTTGCAGATTTGGTCATTGCTTTCAATCAAATCATAGTCAATCCACATTTGTCATCCTTGCCTCCCACCCAATAAAACATATGTTTCAATCTATTAAATTCTTTACACATCAGGGATATCAAAAAGAGGTCAAATAATAAAGTTTGGCACATTTTCCATTTTGTCACTTATGATGAAGAATTTTCAGATGGAAAAAATGACAAGTGCCCTTGAAAACATGAGACTATGTAGATTTTTCTGTCTTGACAGATTTCTCCCCACCCCCCTCCCTTTAGTCTGACAAATCAGGCAGTCCCTGTATTCTATAAAATGCAAATTTTAGCTGGATGACTTTTCATAAACTTCATTTTTAACACATTTTTTCCTCTTGTATTTCTATAATCTATGCAAAATGCCAAGAACTCAAAAGAACTTTACAGGTCATTTTCCTGCCATAATAGTCGAATCAGTAGCAAATGCACTTCATGGTTTAAATGCAGTGACAAAAGTAGTCTGACAGCAGAAATATGTACTGGATAGTAACTTCCACAAAAGCCTTGAGATTTTCACATGAGTAGAGATTATGGCTTTGGAAACCATCTTTTTTTCCCCCTCTAAAGATTGCTTCTGTGTAAATATGGACAAAGAGCGTTTCTTGGCTCTGTACTATCAAGTGCCCTTGACCTAGTGACATTATTGATTTCCCACCATTGTCTTTAAATGTATTGGTCTAAGAGGACAGAGCTATAATAGCTGCCTACCTCAACAATTAATTTTGATCTGCTGTATGTAATGAGCCTCACAGAAGCCCTTGAAAGATGACTTCCCAGGTCAGTGCCTGAGCACGCATGCGTGCGTACACACACACACACAGAGTCTCACACATATGCATGATAATGCATCATATTTTTTTCAAACCAAAAATTAGGTCATTTAGTTTGCTAAAAGATTTTTCTTCAGATTTGAGAATCTCTTGGTGTAAAAAGAGTCATACAGGTAAACAAAGTATTTTGAGTTATTAATATAATGCTATATTTACTGTAAAGAATAAAGTTAAATGGAACTGCAATGGTTGCACAAAAGTAGCAATGCTTATTTTCTCATTAGTGGTGAAATAAAACCTGCCCCTCTCCCATCTAAACATAAAGGGGTTTGATCATTTCAGCTAATGCTGTGTTCTCAGTTACCTGAGTGCCTCAATTCTTTCTACTAGGAATCTTGCTAGATACCTCAGTGCCTGGAATTGTGGGACTCTAAGATACTGTTATGATTAATAGGCCTTATTTCATTTTTGCCTTTTCAATCCATGTATTTGGAAAATATGAGGTCAGACAACTAAGTTCAAGACCTCATCCTAGAAAAATTACTACATACATTATTGCTGAATATTGTTACAGTCACCCGATGACTAAGGAGAGTACTTCGAAGGTGACTATAGTGATTTTCAGCAATAAGGTATGGAGTACTTTTTCTAGGATGAGTTCATGAACTTAATTGTCACACCTCATATGTACATCATCAGAACCCTGACCAATGGAGGACACTATTCAGATAATTTTTTAAAAATTAAAAAAACAGCTTTTTCTCATCTTCCTCTCACCCCCCCCTTCTCTGCTCTCGTCTCTCTTCTCTCTCCCTCCCTCTCTCCCTCTCTCTTTCTCTCTCTCCTCCTTGGTGCTGCTCTGCAGCATTCCTCACCAATAAAAATAAATAAATAAATAAATAAATTAATTAATTAAAAAAACAGTTTTTGAATTTAAAACGTCTGTGTTACTTTTTAAAAATAAATTACCAAACTATAAATGTCACAAAATACTCATCACATAATTAATATCCATTTTTAAAAATGTTAGAACATAAAGATATTACTGAATGTGTAAGAAAGATTGCCACTATTGAATATTGTTGCACTAGCTTAGAAGATTTGGCCTACAAAAAATTTGTTTACTAAGTCTCTACTTCATTGATCTTAGCATGGTTATTGTTTTTTAAGTTCCTTTACATAGCAAGCAAAGGAGAAATAGTAATAGTCAAAGTCATGCCTATTTCATTACAGGGAATAAATAAAGATTAATTACTGTCAGTATTTTATGTTCTTGGATCAAAGTAACATATCAACAAGTGTGCATTTTCTAGAATGTAATTTTTTTACTTTAATTTGTGTGGTTTTGGTTGTTTTGATATGTTTAATACTAGTATTTGAATCATAATGAAAGTCCCCCCTTCAGCTACAAAGAGTTTAATAAATACCTATGGAATTTTATTATTCCTGGCAGTCAAAATAAGAGACCAATTGACTTTTTATGTTTTGAACTTTTCATCAATGTGGCTATATTTTTCTTTCTGTTCTGCTTTTATGATCTTTTCTTTCTTTTTCATTTTGAATAATTGTAAAACTATAGAAAAGTTTAGAGAATAATTTAACAAGCCCTCTGTATTATTAATAGTGTTGCTGTGTAACATGCCAGCTCAACATTTAGTTGCTATAGATGTTAATTATTTCTCATGTCTCACAATTGCAGGGCTCACAGAGGAAGTTCTGCTGGTCTGGTGGGCTTGCTCATGCCTTTGTGGTCAGCTGGTGGATCCTGGCAGCAGGGGCAGGAGATAGCTCATCTGTGATGGCCATAGCTAGAATGATTCAGCTCTGCTCCACAGAGTTTCTCAGCCTCCAGCAAATTAGTTCAGAGTTGTTTACGTGGCAGACACAGGGGTCTGAAGAAGAGAGGGCTTAAGTGTGCAAAGCCCTTGAGATCTAGTCCCAGAGCTACCACACTAGTGGGCTATTTCCTTTGCTTCCACTAAAACAGGTAACAAAACTAGTCCTGTTCAAGGAGTTCAGAACTAGATTCCACCTCTATATGGAAGGAGATATGACCTGGTATTGTAGAAAGTGTGGAATTAACAACGCAACTAAACTGCCATACACAATATCTCTGACCTCCTGGGAATGACACTTACTAGTAACATTTTATCATATTATTCTCAGCTAAAATATAAATGAAATATTAAAGAAAAATGTGAAAACATCTGGATCTCTTTTGCAAGCTGCATTCATCTCCCATACGAGGGCAATCACAATCACGAATTTTGTGTGAGTCTAGTCCATAAACATGTGCACACACATATAATTGTGGCTTTAAAATATTTGGAAAATACTTTAGCATTCCTCTTATCAGCTCTTACACCTGAATATAGAGTGACCTTAGTCAATTACTGATAACAATTAGAGTGCTGTGAAAGGGACCCTGTGTAGCTTTCAATTCCAGGTCATTACAAGGGATATCGTGTCTTTTTGCCTTCTCCCTGTTGGGACACACAGCTCAGCAGCTCTGAGACAACTTGTAAGAAATACAGTTGAATCCACCATTCTGAAAAGCCCACATGGAGTCACTGCATAGGGATAAAGAGGTGCTCAAGGACTTCAGCCCTTCCAGTCCCCATGTGCCAGATAGAAAGTGATCAAGCCTTCAGATGATTTCAGCTTCCAACCTTTAAGCCACCCCAGCTGATACAGAGCAGAGCAGAGCAGAAATGAAATATTCCCATCAAGCTCTGTGCAACTTGTGGTTTGTGAACTATATTTGTACCTCGGGTTGCCATAACAAAATTCCACAGATTGGATGGTTTTAACAATAGAAATTTATTTTCTTTCTGCTCTGGAGGCTGGAAATTGGAGATCAGGGTGCCAATCTGGTTGGCTGCTGATGAGGGCTCTCTTCTTGGCTTGCAGACAGCATCCTTCTCTCTGCATCTTTGCATGGGCAGAGGGAAAGGGCAAACTTCCTGGCATTTTCCCTTATAAGAACACTAAGACTATATGGCCGGGGCTCTACCCTATGACCTCTCTTAACCCTAATTACTCCCATATTCCAAATATAGCCACATTGAGGATTAGGGCTTCAATATATGAATTTTGAGGGCACACAATTCAATACATAGCATGAAAAAATAATTTCTGTTAGTATTTTAAGTCACCTAAGTTTTGGAGTGGCTTTTTCTGCAGCAATAAATAATGGGAATATGATCATGATACTATACTCTATTTTATTGTGTGTATTTATGTCAATGGTATTATGCTTAATATTCTGTAATTTTTTTTGACTTAAAATGCTCTTAAAATACATCCATGCTGCAGTTTTAAGATTAAATTATTCATTTTAATTGATGTAGTCTAATACTATATTTTATGTATAAAGTCCCTTAATCATGAGCTTTTGGGTTGTTTTTTGTTTTGTTATAATTGCAAATAAAGCCACAATAAACATGGTTTGTGTTTTAATCTCATGGGCAAGCACAAACTTTTTCTAAATGTTATTCATTGAATCATAGGATATGCATACATTTTTATGGATATGCATGCTTTTAATTTTACTTGTGTGGCCAAATTACTCCTTAGATCCCCCATCACCTTCTTTTTAGTCATCCCTCTAACATTATACAGAGACTCCAGAATCTCTATGGTTTCAATGACACTGAGAGTTAATAGATATTTGAATTCTTGTCAGATTGATACCATTAGTATTGGGTTACATTAATTTCTATTTCTTTTATAGTTTGTGAACTTGAGTGTCTTTGAAAAATATTTTCTTGGCTATTTGTGTATACCTTTCTCTATATTGGAATATATATACTTTATTATTCTATCAGACTTGGTCTTTTCCTATTTACTTTTAGGAGTTCTTTATGTGTCTCGAACATTAATACTTCCTTGTTACATGCAAGGTCAGACAATTAAGTTCGTGATCTCATCTTAGATAAAGTGCTACAAACCTCACTGCTGAGTATCACTATGGTCACCTTTGAGGTACTCCCCTTGAGAAGCTATGCATTGATCCCAGTGCCTAGTCCACCCTTCAAAGCAATCTTGGAATTCTTTCTCTGGAATGGCCGTCAGAGCTGTCATCCTACAAGGTCTGACAAATAACTTGATTAACTCATCCTAGAAAATGTGCTTTGAAGGGTGGACTAGGTGTTGGCATTGGTGCATAACTTCCCAAGGGGAGTACTTTGAAGGTGATAATAGTGATATTCAGCAATGAGGTGTGTAGCACTTTTTCTAGAATGTATACTTATATATGTATAAGTGTATGTGTATATAAGTATATGTTTATATTGCACGTACATATTATTTTAAAAATTCCAGCCTTTGTGTTCTTTTTAAGAAATTCTTCCCTATTCTTACATCATAAAGATATTGTTGGCCTTGGTCTTTAATGGAGAAGTGGAATAGTATTCCTAGTATTTTTAGAGTTACAGTTTCAATAAGTTCATAATTTCTAATTATTAGTAAAAAACATGTCAGATTACAAATTTCACATATTTACTGATTCTGATAGTTAGGGTAGTGTAGGGATTTATGAAATGTTGACAAGTAACTGGAAAAAGGAATTGGAGCTTCCAAAACTGTCAATGATATTTATTTGCAGGGAAATAGTTCAGTGAAACATTTTATTTCAATGGCATTTGAGATGGCATGAAGTTAAAAGTTCTGTCATTCTGAACTGTCCTTTGGGTCTGCATGCTATACAGGATGTACCAAGCCATTGGCATTAATTTTACCATTAAATTGTCTAGTTTTTTAGTTGCTAGCTGCAAGAAATTTGAAGGCAGTATGTGAAAAATTTAGAAAGAAATAAGGATTTTAAAATGGGATTAGAGGAAAGAAGAATAAGAAACTTATAGGAGGCCAGGTGTGGTGGCTCATGCCTATAATCCCAGCACTTTGGGAGGCTGAGGCAAGTGGATTGCCTGAGTTTAGGAGTTCAAGACCAGCCTGAACAAAGGCAAGACCCTGTCTCTAAAAAATAGCCAGGCAACTGTGGCAGGCAACTGTAGTCCAAGTTACTTGGGAGGCAGAGGCAAGAGGATCACTTGAGCTCAAGAGTCTGAGGTTGCTGTGAGCTATGACGCCACAGCACCCTACCAAACATGACAAAGTGAGATTTTTTTCTCAAAAAAAGAAAAAAAAAGAAAAAAAAGAAACTTACAGAGAAAGCATATGATATATTTCTTTATCTTGGCCCCTAAGGTTTATTTATCTTTCTTCTAAGAGCTGGTGACATACATGTTTCATAGAACCTATGTTCCAGGTTCATAAAAGCACATGTGTTGTGGAAAGTATGAACACAGCTGCTGTTATGTAATTTGGTCACGCAAATGCAATCTAGCTATGATACTTTCTGTCTTTCGCCTGCATGTTAGTAGAGACTAATAAAGGAATCTTTCATAGCCAGGGAGAGAAGTGATAGCAAGAAAGTAATATTGCTGTCTTTATTTTTTCCTTTTTATCTGCCGTGATTGCCATGCCTATGTCAGAGCACACTGCTTAAGGCCACAGCTCAGATAACCCTGGGGCGAGATGGGTGAGAGGGAGATACGTTTTCCAGGCTGTGGCTTCATCTTGTCTGAGGAGAGTCTGATGCAGCTGATGGCAGGCGTGCCGTTCTCCTGTCAGTGCTTTTCAGCATTTATAGATGCCTCAGGGCCCCGAGCTATGTGCGTGTGTGTCTATCACAAAACATGAAGTTTCTTCTGGGGTTGCCATTGTGGTGTTGTGAAAGGCACAGTAGAATGCAAATGCAAAGACCCAGTCTATATTACTACCTTCCCAGAACTAGCTTCAAATCTTTCATAGAATGATTATGCCTTGCAAATATCTCTATCTCAAGGAAATGGTTACCGAGTCACATCATAATTACCTGTGCTACTCGCTATCTCCTTCCTTAGAATGAGATATTCTCAAACAGAGCGACTATGTCTTCCTACCTTTCTGCCCCACTACGGAGCACAGGGCATGTCTGTACGGAAACATCTGTTAAGAAAAATAGTGTGTCTTTTCCGGATCTCTGTCTTCTAGAATTGGAGGATTGGAATTCAGTAGCTGTAGGTCCTTCTATAATTCCATGACACTTGTGTGGTTGTAATTAGGCTTAAAGTGGCTAAGCGTCCACCCATCTGCCCGCTCCAAATGCCATGGGGATGCCCATTTCATATCTTAAGAGAGAATATAACAAGACCATGGTGTCTGCACAGTGAGGGACACTTGGAGAGGTGGTGAAAGAGACAATTTAGAAAGTGCCTTCTGTCTGTATGGACATTGCATCCAGTGGTAGAAAATGTTGTTCTAGGGTAATGTGATGGGTACAGCAAGTATTTTATAAAGTACATATTAAAGAAAGGCCCATTGCTGTAATATTCTATATCACATACAACTAATTTGTGTTAGAAAATTAGAAATATTAGTGGCTCAACCCCAGCAACAAAGCAGATAAAGTATCCATACTTAAGTCCTGAAATCTTGACAATTGAAGACAAATACTGATCATTCCCCCTGTAATGAATATAAACCCTAATGCAAGAAAGCCATTATTCCAGTGCCAAGTGTTAGGTACAGAAGGGAATCAATAGATAATACCGACTCTGGGTAATGTTTCTACATTATCTGGACCTCATTAGGATCGCCTAAAGAGATTTTCTAATTTCCTGGTGTGAAAGTATTGTCAATACCAGACATACATTATTTTTTTATTTACATTGTACACACAAGCACAGGCACAAACTTCAGTAAGTATCTGTGCTGAAGATACCTAACTTAGCTGCGGAATGGTATTCATGTCCAAGTATGAGCTCAGTTCAGATAGTTTCATCTGCAAATGTAAGTCAAGATTCTGGTGTTCAAGAACATTTCTGCTGGGTGTGACACATTTCATGTGCAAACCAGTATTCTTTAGAGCAACTGTGCAGGGGAATGGAATTTCAGATATTCCAATAAATACCTGGAATATGATTTCAGATACTCCAATAAACTCAACAAGGAAAGACTTTCAGTAGAAAGGTGAAATGGGAAACACTCAACAATGGGGAAGAAATGAGGTTACTGCTAGAGAGAAATACTATATAAGACCCAATCATCAGTGACATTAAAACCATATGGAGATTAAACCTAACTTGAAAATCAGGTGCAAAGAGGATGGATATATTTCGTGAATCACAGGTGGAAAATGAAAGTTAATAATAGCTCTAGTAAGTATATGCTTAGAATGGTTCCAATACTTGAATTTACATTCTTATGGTGATTCTAACCCAAGTGGTGATCTTCAGAAAGAGTGACATTGTTGTTGAACAATTTTATGCTAGACCCGAGCAATAGAATATACTTTGAAATATCTACTTCCTTTTTCCTTTTATTGAAATGATAGAGAACATTAAATTGTCACATTGCGTTTACATGTTTGAATAAATGTACAAGATTTTAACATAACTTGCTTAAATTAGGAGTCAACCCAAACTCTACCTCCATAAGAGGCTCATTTCTTGATGTGCTTTTGTCCTAGAGTAAAGAAAGTGGTCAGAGATCCTCGTGCAAACCCAGCGGTTGTAATTTCTAGGAACCACCAGTAGGTACCTCCTATCAGTAGTTTTGATCATGAAAGGAGTGCCACTCATTTCTAATTCATTTTGTTATGGGAGCTGTGGGAAGTTTGTCCACAATATAATGCAAACAACCAAAGCCCGTTTATTATATTTCTAAAATAGATCAGCTGATTCTCATTTAAACCTCGGCTTTTCAGAAAATGAGTTTCTAATAGTGGTTGTTATGCATGTGTGTGTAATAAATAGAATATGAAATTCAGTAGTTTAGCTACTTTCTTTCAAAGTCTACCAAAATTCTGATTAAAAATAAAATCTTTTAAAAGCAGAAGAAATTGAAAATCCAGCTATAAACATGAACATTTTCTTCACAGGACTGGCAAATGTAGAAAATGTCTTAGATATCCAGTCTTGAGGTTTTAGTATGCACGAGGCTAACCTTTAATGTTTGAAGTCTACAGGATCTTCCTAACAGGTAAAAATGCAAGTTAATTCCATGAGGAAGAAAAAACATATTTGTTTCAAGAAAGTAAAATTAAATGATAGTGAAAAGTTAGCCCTGAAATGTTTGGTTTATACCCAGGCTACTTCATAGAGGTGGCATCTTATTGGTGCAGACTTTCTAGGATGGTCTTATTATTCTGAGCCCTCCTTTTAATACTGTCACAGTTAGTGACCAAAACTTCAAAAAATTCATCTAGAGCTGAGCACAGATTATTCACTCCCACCCCCCACCAGATGGTAGTGTATATGAGAGCACATTTTGTCTAATACTCTCTGACCTAACCTGGGGCCTCATCCTGATTTGACATTTACTGAATGTCTCCCAGTTATTTCAATATGGCATCAAGTTTTCCAGACAAAAGTACTCTAGCTCATGACAGAGTTTTAGCACTTCCATAGTCCCTGACAAACACAAAGCCTTGCACATAGTAGGTATCATATCAGTTTTGAAACAATAAATAAAAGAACAAGTCTGATAGCACAAAAAATACATATCCTAACTGGGGCAGTGTTAAGAAAGGAATATTAATTGAGTGCCTGATGCAAGCAGGCAGTGACTGCTCAATGTACTTAACTTACTCAAGGATCAACTGTAAGTTCTGCTGACCTTAGTCAACCATGGAAGAACTGAAGTTAACTCAGAATAGTGGAGGTCTTACACTCTCCAGGGATCAATGCAAGAAAGGGCATGAAATGGAATTTTTTTTTGGCAGTTTTTGGCCAGGGCCTGGTTTGAACCCATCACCTCCGGTATATGGGGCCGGCACGCTACTCCTTTGAGTCACAGGTGCCACCCATGAAATGGGATTCTTGATCAATGGGCCATTGAAGAAAGGAGTAAAGAAATTTGAAAACTCTATTTTGGAGTATCTTAACTACAAATTTATACCACTAGCAATGTATTAGTTGTTAATTTAACTTGTCTTAGTTTGGCTTCCATGACAAATAGATTCTAAGGTTAATATTCGTTTGCAGAGGTTGACTGTGGACACCTTCAGGATCAACACTGGTGAGTGACTAAAATAAACAGGGTGAGGCAGAGGGAAAATTGATCTGAGATGCAGTTTTAATCAAGCCCCCAGCTAATCCCATAAGGAGCACTGAAGCTGGGATTGCTGTTCAGATTTATGTTACCTTGAGGCAAGGAGACTGGCCTTGGTATCCCAGCATCTATCTGTAATTGGATCTAGGTTGCCCCAGGAAAAGGATGGACCTTGAACATTATCTTGAATGCTGTCTTCAGTGAAGGACAGTACAGTTCTCAGGTGATTCAGCTGTTGGGAGCCAGAATCCCGAGAGCTCAGAGAATAGTGCTGAGGTCCTAATGGACAGGGCACCAAAATACCCACTACATACTCTTTCCTTTCTTCTCTCTAACCAAAGAAAATACAGTAGAACCTCCATAGATGACCACCTCCCTATACTGACCACTTCTTTAAGTTGACCTAATTTCTGTCATGCAAACATGCACCACATATGTGTATCAGTATGGTGGGCCTAGTTCCTTATGATGACCACCTCCAGATGTTGACCAGTTTATTACAGTTTCTGGGATAGTTAGATTACAGACATTCTACTGTAACATACTCAGCATCATCCACGGAGAAGTGAAACAAGGTTTGATAATACTAACTCTTACATCAGGGCTAGAGAAGGTGACTCTTTTCCAAACTAGAATGGTTTGAGTGCTCCATGTTTGGGCTTTAGCATTCCAGGCTCAGGGAGGCAGAACATGAGAAGATATGGGTTTGACAGGTCAACTTACTATCACAAGCTTAGAACTAACAAAATTATAGTGTTAAGTTTCAGGGTTGAGAGAACAACAATCCAATGATGTAGTTCACAGTCATAAAAACCCCAAACTTCATTAGGAACCATGGCTATGGAGGGGATGAAAATGGGGATGATATAAATGTAACAATTTGGACAGGAGGACAGAACCACAAAAAAGGCATAAGGAGATGTTATGATTTCATTATGTCCTGCAAGCTCATAGTAACCAGGTAGCTGGGAACACAGGGAAAATGGTTAGACTTTGGGGAAGCCTACAAAGAGTTAGGCAGGCAAACAGAGGTCTATTCAAGAGTTTCAAGTGAAATGTGTTAGTCTGCTTGTCTGCCACAACAAAATACCACAGACTGGATGGCTTCAACAGTAGAAATTTACTTTTTCACAGTTCTGGAAGCAAGGTTTTGGTCAATTTGGTTTCTGGTGAGAGCTCTCATCCTGGGTTGTAGATGGCCACCTTTTGGCTGTGTCTGCCCATGAACTTACTTCTGTACACAGAGAACCAAGTTCTTAGTTTTCTTTTCCTAGAAGGGAATTAATCTTATCGGATCAGGGCTCCACCCATATAGCCTCTTTAACCTTAATTACTTCCTTAGAGGCCTTATCACCTAATACAGACACACCGGGGTTTCAACATGTAAAATTAGGGGGCATGCAACCATTCAGTCCATAACAGGAGAACTAGAATTTTTGCAGTGGTAATGCTGTCAGACGTGACAGTAGAAAGAGATGACCCTATTGGACCACTGGGCAGACCATTGGAAACAGGGTTGGAGCTTTATAATCATACAGGAGTACCAACATACTCCATTTGGGGACAAAGAGGATATTAATTATTTAAAGCAAGTAGCAGTAAGGCTAATTCTGGAGATTAATAACACAAGAAATCTCTTTAAGGGCTGGCCCAGAAGAGCGGATGACACTGAGACTCTGAAGGAATAATACTCCAAGACAATGTTGGGCAAATAACCCTTAATCTAGTTTGAGGCTTGGTTCCACCAAAGAGTTTGAATATAGACATAAAAAAGTATTTCAAATAGTGGTTTATATTTACTCTCTGTAACTATTTTCTTTGAAGATTCAGGCCTGATCTTTTCAGTCCTCACAAAATTTCAGTGTTTCTGATCAGGGTAAGGTTATAGAGATGACTATTCCCTTGTAAAACAGTTATATCATCAGTGTTTTTTGTTTCTAGATAAGATTTTTTTTGTAACAAAAGTAATATATGTTTACTGTAGAAAATTACCTACAACTTTTTCATCCAGTGGTACTAAAGTTTTTCTTGGGCTCTTTCCTTCTATGTATAATTTTT